>VWZD01008630.1:259875-335297 GCA_013396695.1 Sakesphorus luctuosus
GCATCTAACCCAGTTTTCTCTAGACCATATATTAGCTTTCAACAGTTTTAAATACACAAACAAAAAGATAAGGTACAGTAAACTGTAAGCCCTCCAAGGAACATCTAGAACAAGTAAGTGTAATGACCCAGATAGAGGATATAAAAAGAAAAATTGGCCTTGTGCAGATTGCACCTTGGCATAATTATATCAGACCAAAACTTAAGTTGACAATTTTGAACAGCAGGTCGATATGGCACAAAGCAGAAAACCATGAAAAAAACCTAAACAAAACAGTGGCAACACCAAACAACCTTTCCACATCTCTGTTAACATGTACAGAAATAGAATAAAGTGAGAATGGCTCCACAGTTAAGCTGAAGTCTGCTCTAACTGTTTTTAAAGTCAAAGTCCCAGACATCTTGTAAAACCCCTTTTGGGTCAAGTTGTGTTCCTAATGCATATCATACAAATTACCTCAAATAAGGCTTTATCAGCCCACAGTCACACAATTCTTAGATGTCTTCCATTAGCCTTCTGATCTTGTTTTCTAGAATACCCTTTCTGGGATCAGTCTGAACCCAGAGCCCTGTCTATTGGGTCCTTCAAAGAACTAACACAAATCTTTTACAAATAAATCCACATAAAGCCCAGGAGAGATTCATTTGCAAAGTGATTCACAGACATGGGAACATACATATCTTGGCCAGAAGAGACTAAAATTGGAAAATCCTTACATGTGCAAGCAAATACTCTGTAACATCAGGTATTTACCACTATTCATATACATTAAGTAGAAGCGTCCTGCCTCAGTAGTTGTGAGATCACATATCCCAGAGGAAATGGGGCCAGATAACCTGGAGAATCTCAAGCAAACAACCTTGTGATGGTAGTTGGATTGGTTAGGGAACTGAACAGGTCTCCCACACCCCAGTTTTTATGCTATAAAATAGTTAACTATGTATATTTAAGACTACTTTAGATCACATTTAATACCTTACCCATCACAGAAGTTTCATGTGGGGATGCAGCAAGAAGTACGAGCCAACACAAATGTGTCTTCTGTGGCTCTGCCATTTGAAGAGCTCACTTCTTGAGGAACATAGCACAGTTCAGTTCACTCCACACAAAAAAAATATCTAACAGCATGGTTTTGACACAATTCTTTCCTATGGTTTTGACTAGCTTTACTTCTTGATTTCCTATTTTTTTTTGTATTTACTTCATAATTGTGCATCTTTTCTTTATGAACATTGTGAAAAAAAAACCCAAAAAACCAAAACACCAAAACAACAAACTGAGAGAAACCCCAGAAAAATGAAAATTTCTTGCTAGGTAAATGCCAGGCAAGTTTTTACTTATTACATTTAACAATGGTATTTCATAATATTTTCACAGCTATTTCTCCCGGAATGAACAAGAATTGATGCAGTACCATTCAGGTAATAATATTAGAAGGGATTTCTCTATTGCTAAAGCAAAAGGATTAATATTTTTTTTCTTGAACAGTACATGAAAAGAAGATAAAAAGTGAATTCAGAGTTTCAGTAATAAATCTCTCAAAACCTAGGTATTAAAGTACAGTTAACCATGAAGCAGAGAAAGCCTAACAGATTTGCACTATTTCCAACTTTAATGCCCTTAAATATGTTAATCAAGAATGTGAATTTGATTCCAGACAGCAGAATTCCTCTTTGGAAAAGACAGATGTAGACCAAATTCTGAAAGAAGAAAACTGAGGAATCATCTGAAATAGCTTTCTAGAAACTGATGTCCACTTAAAAATTAGAAAAAAAACACTTTCAGTGAGCAAATTCTTGGATAATGACTATACATAGTATGGGGCAAATGGGGGGCAGAGATCTAATGTAAAATAATATGTATACTGTCTGCTTTATATAACAAAAAGTGGCACGAAGTGTAGCCCATTGAGTGCACACATACTGCCAGTCTGGGGCAGTGCTGGTTTTGTTTTCTGTCCCTGGCCTCTTGGTTTCTGCTCTGCAGACATATTAGTGAAAATTATTTCACTGATTTTCCCTAGGTTTAATATTCCAAACAACATGACATCAGATTTCTGCCCTTGGTATAGTGGATAGGGCAGAGGAAAACTGAAGACATATATGTAAAACTCAGGTGATCTTGTTCCAGTCTCATGGTCTCTAGTGTACATCTGAAGGAATAAAACTGAATTTCTGGATCAGAAATTACACTCATTTTTTCTCTAGCTGTAGTTTACTTCAATTTAGGATTCTCTTTACTATTTTATATCCCCACAATATACTAACTTTTTTCCATCTTATTCCATCATTCACCTGTGTGTACAGTATCACTTTAATTATAGTACTACAGGGGGGGAAAAAAGCCCAGACAAAAAAACTGACCTGGATGTATAGACTTGATCTACTAAAGGAGTAAAAAAATATGGTCCCACTGATCTACCTTATCTCAGTGTCTGTTCCTCCACCTTTTTGCAAATGTTCAGGAGGGAGAAATGAAAGAATGAGATAACAGAATAGGCATTCATGCAGACAACCAGGGGTTCCTGAGTTTAATACACCAGATCAAGGAATAAATTATTTGCAAGTTATGGATAAATAAAATAAGGCTTGGCATGATTTGGTTTCTTGAGATGCAGCTGAGAACTGGATCTCTGCAGCTCAGGCAAGCCTTGCCAAACAGGTTCACCTGAGGATTAGGAAATCACATATAACTCCAGGTACCTTCAAACCCCATCAGACTCCTACTGTCCCTCCAGTGAGAATGGACAACAACAGATACTGCTTTGCCAAGAGAAAACATTTCAAGAAATAGCATACTGAGGTGGAAATTCACCATCAGCTGGAAGCAAGAAAGGAACAACTAGCAAAAGGGTAAACGTGGTTTCAAATGCATGTGTCTGAAAATAGAGCAAATGTGTGCAGGAACAATGAGCTTTCTGTGAGTTGTGTTGGAAGCACAGCCCAGGGCCAGTGCATCTCTACTCATACTGGGCAGCTGGCCAGAGACTATAGATGTGCCTTTCCTCCCATTATTTTCTCATTTTCATTAAACTGTATTTTAGGGCACCACAAAACAAGCCTACTTTCTCTACATTTTTCTCAGGCACATACCCTTTGCTCCCAGCATAAGAATAATCTCTCCTGGCAGAGAAAGCAGGTCCCCATTAATTATCTCTCTCTCTCTCCACTCTTGCAGCTTTACTTGTAGGAATACTGCCACAACTCTGGACTGTTTGCCAAGAGGCCTTACACATGCTTTTTTCATTATTAGACTACTATAAAATTTAACCATATAAGTCTCCTGCGCTGTACCCTCCCGACAATGCCAACAGCCATTCCAAAATAGACTACTTCAGAGGGCGTAGAGACCGGGCATTTTTGCAACTACTTAAACTGTGATTTATTTTTGCCTTGTTAGTAGATGTGATTCTGCTCCCGCTGATGGGCACTAGAGCAGTCTCAGTTCTTAAGCAGCATTTAAAAAACCCCAAAACATCAGACCTTGTCATCCTCTGCAATTACAAAAAAATTTATTTAACTAAGTCGGAATTTTTCATGTCAGTAAGGGCAACAACACAGCAAGGGCCAGATTTTGCCACCGGGCATTAAAAGATTTTGATTCTAAATTGCTGGAAAAATAATTGTGTACAAGGATAGAATTTGCTTTACATTTTCCTCAAATCACAGAGCTTAATTGGTTGTACAAATGCAGAAATGTAAAGAAAATAATGGATCCTGAAATAGTACTTCTTATCAATAAGTAGCAGAGTACTTTGCACTGGGACATGGTATCATTTTCCCCTTGTAAAATGGTCTCTTGAAGTAAAAAGAAAGTAACTGCTTATCCAGGGGCCCACAGCAGACTAGAAGTATGGAAGCAAACAACCTTAATGCTTTGATCATTTTAGTTAAATCATAACAAGCAATATTTTACTTGCCATCATAAATTTCCCATCAATGGTAAAGAATCTGCCTCAAAAGGACACAATCTCTTTTTCCAATGTGTGAAGACAACACACATGGTAGGGACTCTGGAATTTATTCTCTCAGTGCTGCAAAAGATAGAGTAAATAACACTGTCCCTAATTCAACTTTCAGGAATGTCAGCCAGAGCAGTCAGGGAAGGGCACCAGCTGCCTGTCCTCTCATTCTGATCTATTGCAGCAGCAAGGCAATAGTATCTGACAGAAAGGAAAAACCCAAAGCTCTCACACACCACAGCAAACACCCACCAAGATTAGGATTCAAGCTTTGCACCAATTATAAAACACAACATTAACATTGTAAACAAGACTGATGAAATTAGGAAAAGAATTATGCTTCACATATGCTGGCTAACATGTCGTTCCTTTATTTTCACGTGTCACTCAATATCTAGGATATACTGTGTTTAACAGTTTTATAAATATGATTAAGAGCCACCATCCTTGGCTAACACATTTCAAGAAGCTTATGTCTATAGTAAACTCTCAGCACTGTTAATGTATGCAAAGCCATAGCTACCAGGGAAGGAATGAAGAAACACAAGCCACTGCCCATTTAGCAAACCAGCAGTGTCTGCACTATCCTGAAGCTGTGCACAGCACCCTCCATTAAAGAAAATATTTTCTGGCAAAATGAAGTAAAAAACTTGCAGAGCTGTTAGTTCACTGTGTTATTGGAAGTGGTACAAGAACCTGATAACTTTAAGTTGAAGAGAGAATAAAACCAAACAGATCATAACTGCACAAAGGCACAGCTCCCCTGTGCCCAATCCCTGTGTTCCCCCATCAGGCTCGCATTGCCTAGGGACGTTTTGCCCAGGCCAGATGGCCTTATGTGATTGTCTGAATGTGCTGATAGAGTCATTCTTTCAATGTCACTGAGATTTTATTCTCCTACATCTCTATCAAAAAGTTACCCCTGTCTTCATGGATTTGCCGATTACTTCCCACAAATTCCAGCTCAGCTGAGTAGAATAGGGTATAGCTCAGCATTTGATGCTGTGTAAAGAAGGTAGACAAGACCCAGACTTCTTGAAAACCTCTGAAATTAGTTATTTCTTTCTCCTGAGGTGTCTTATCCTTAACAAACAAACAAATGTCCCTTTAAAAATAAATTCCACCAATTAATTTAATGACTCCCACATTTTCAGCCTTACTCTCCTATACTTTTTCATCAAGGAAAGCACCAGTCAAGCTCCACTCCAGGGCCACAGCACTGTAGGTGAGCATGATGCACCCTGCTAGATAAAGCCAAGACTTTTCTACTGAGAACAATGAGTGCAGCATTGTGACTGAGAACAATGAGCACATGCACAGTGAGATGATGTCCTTGCTACACTGACAGAAAAGGATTGATGGTGTCACCACTCAAAGCTTTGGAAAAAATGTTGTGATTACCAGGCCTACCAAGAGTCTCCCCAAACTTTCTTCTCAGTGAACAAAAGCAAGTGGGTCCACAAATCTTCCACTCCCTATGCTGGAAAAAAAAAAAGCACTGGAAGACTTCAAAGATATTTTAAGGGGCTAAAAAAAGCACATGTAGAGTGCAAGAAGGGCAATAGAATGACAGGAGAAGAAAAGAACAGAACACACTGTCCCTCACCCTGGGAGTGACCAGCAGGTCTGGGCGTGCTGCGCCACACAAGCTCTTTACTGGGCCATGCTCCCTGGAGCTCACACACCTTGCAGGGAAAGGTGACAGCTTCAAACACCTCCCGCTCCCACTCTGTACCTGTCATCTCTCACCAGCAGCAGGACCAGCAGGAGCGGCTCCCACACAGGTCGCCAGGATGGTTGGCAGGGCCAGAGTCATCCTCTACCCATGATGAGCAGGTCTGTCCCTGCTGGGTGCTGGCCAGGGGAGTGACACAAATTATTTCTGTGGTAAAGGGCTGGGAGAACAGGACCAGGCTGTGACATGGTTTTCTCTTAAGGCTGCCCAAATTTTTTTGCAGGGCTTGAGAAAGACTGTGGCTATCTCAACAGGATGGTCTAACAAACAACATCACTGAATAAGAATGACTCCCTCAATAATATTCTGTAATTCCTAAGCCACATAAATGCAGGGAGTAGCCCCTATTTATCTGGCTACTCAGGTCCCCACCAACAAACAGATGGATGGATGGGGACTGGACTGAATTCTTCCACTGAATTTTGGTGGTGTTTCTCGGAAATGAAGACTCTAGGAATCCTGTTAGCCCAAATAACCTGTTTAAATTTCCTATAGAAAAAAATCCGTCAGCTTGGATATTAGCACATAATATGCTCCACCATCTACAAACAGAGTCACAAAGAAATAATATTCCCTTGCCAATTTATCAGAAATAGATTCAGTTACATAAACAAACCCTCTCCAACAAAAAAAATCCCAAAATGCAAGAAAAAAAACCCCATCAAACACACAAAACCTGTGCAAGTTCAGCCACAACATATCAAGCAGCATATTTCCATGAGAATTTAAAGAGTACTGTTACCCTTTCATGCCTTGAGCCAAATCTGTTATGCGAGAAGGACCACTAATGTCAACAGACCTACAAAGTGAGCAGGATTTGCTCCATGCTCAGTAATAAAACCTTCTAAAGGAGATGAAATGGGACTCAATGTAATGTAACAGGAGTGACTGGAAGCCACAGCAGCACTTTGTGGACAAGTCTGTGTCACACCACTATTCAAGGACTATAGAGCAGGTACTTTTGTAGCTCTATTGTAAGATTTTTCTGGAGATGATATTAATGAGTGGTGACTGTCTGCTGCCAGTGTTACTTCAAATTACTATTTTAATACAGCTCACATGAACAGTAGCACTGAAAAACATAATCAAAATGGCAGTCCATTCAAGTACAAGATAGGAATACTATCCTCACTTGAAAATGAAAAATAAAGCAAGAGAGATAAGATATTGAAAAAAAGGAGGGAAAATGCTAAAGGAAGACAGAGCCAGTATCATTTGGAGCTAAATCACTATGCAGCAGTTATAGTCTGACAATCCAAATGTGGACTCCCTGTGCAATAATATAGATATTATTATTATTTGCTTGATTTTTGGATAGCAATGAGATCAGTGTGTGCCTTAACACAGGGTGGCTACTGCTACAAATGAGTTCCTACTGCATATTCTTGGAAAGTATGGGTATGATTTTGAGCATAGAATTAATTCAGTTCCCCCCTCCCTCCCAATCAGGTTGTCATTATGTCGTCTAAAACCTTGATTCAGCCAAGCACTTCTGTATGTGCTTTGTTGGAACATGTAATTACTTCCCATTAAAGTCAACGGGACTAAATAGCATGGTTAAGTGCTTTGCTGAATCAAAGCCTAAATGATATCAGCTGTGCCAGTAAGTTACAGGTGCAAAAAAAGCCTCCAAAACACCAAACCAAAGCATGTTTTAAAATTGACCTTCTTTAAGCAAACTTTTCTAGTGGACCCCTTTGTGTTTTTGTTGTGGATTTTACTTAGTTATGCTACTTCCAACCTTTCATTTCTCTCAAATGTTGCCATGCTATTCCTTACTGATCCTCTGGAAAACAGTGATTTTTAGAGAAGGTAAAAATATAGTACTGAGGTGATAAACATTACTCTGGTTTTTCAAAAATGAACAGAGAAATAGAAGGAAAGCACATAGAGTTGTTTGCCCTTGAAATCTTTTAATGTGACTGACTTAGACAAGGGTGCATTAGTCTTTGAAAAAAGACACCAACCACACACACACACAAAAAAAAAACCAAACCAAATCCCACAGCAGCCCACAGAAAGCTTCCTGAGCCAGCTTATTCAGGAAAAGATTATGAAGGGTTTGTAGCTCTCCTTCACCAGTAACAGGTTTAAAGACAGCTGCGTGCAGCCTGGACACCAATGAAGAGCACCTAACTGCTCCATCTCAGCAACATAAAAAATTCAGATCTGTTCCAAAGTCCTCGCAGGTAACCCTTAAAACTGCTCACCCAAATGACTCCTTTTCAGAGGCACGTTCACAATGTCATGGCATCTGAAGTGAGGGTATCTTAGACACACAGCTAAGGATGCTCTTACTCAGTGTTCTGGTTAAAATCTTGTTTTGTGGCTCTCAACATGGTGCCTGTCTGAGTTTGCAGCAGCACTTGCGAAGCACAGCAAAAACACTGTCATAAGTTAATTGGGTAGAACTCACATCAGACAAAAACATATGTTTAACTGGGTGAAATATATCACTAACAACACCTGAAAGACTTTGAGAAGTTGCGGGGAAAATAAATCAAAGCCAAAAATTCATAGGCATTTGTAACTGTCATCAAACCCAGGTTTGCTTTGTTCTAATTGAGTCCTGATGCTGTGAGCACTGCCTTGGCATCTGAGCACCTAGATGTCATATTCAGGAGTCTAACATGGAAAATCTTATCTATGAGGAAGCAATGTCATGAGTCCCACATGACACGAAACTGATGGATGTGCCCATATCACAGAGGTGACACAGGGGACACACTGAAACAAAAAAGAGTGGATCAATGGGATCAAAATGACATGTTTCAAAGTGAACAAATGGCTGTTGGCAAATAGCCAGTAATGACATAATAAATAGGAATGCCAATATAAAATTAACTATCACCCCAAAATTTCAGCCACAAGCCACATAGGCAAAAGACAGACATACCATGTTATGGGAATGAGTATCTTTAAAATACCAAACCAAACACAGGAGTAAGATTACAAGAGAATTTAACCTTTAATCACTGTTTCCAGACAAAAATAGGTTAAGCAGTTTCTCAAAGGAGGCTCCAGTTGAAGAATTTAACATATATTCTATCATTTATTCTATTTATTTCTTTAGATTTTAAAATGTGTGTCTCTCCAAAGATCTAGGGAAAATATACAGATCATTTAAATTTACACACAAAATTCCAGCTAAACTAATGGTCAAAATAAAAAAAAAACCTTCCCAGAACCCTGACCCTAACCCTTCTCAGAAAAGAATCCCACCTTTTGAACTCAGTTACCATCACTCAGTCTAATCCTAAGAAAAAGCTTGGGAAAATACTTGGGTGCTTCCACTACCAACCAAGAGGTTAGCAATTGGTCCATGTCTAACAACTAAGACCATGACATGCAATGACAAAAATTATTTCTGACACTCAACTTTCCCTTCTCATCCTCTCCCTGGCATTTCTGCTTTATCTTCAAGTTTATTGTGACAAATGATTTTTATCAATCCCTCGGTGCTCTTTGAGACCTCCAAAATATGTCCCTGGAGGTAAGATGACCACCATCATTTTTCCATCTCCACTCCATCCTTTTTTATTTTTAATTCTTTTATCCCCAGAGATGGTCACTAAAAGAAGTATCGAATCTCAGTGTTTCTCAAACCCATAATTAAAATTGCTCCATTCCTTTCAGCTCGTAGTGTGCACCTTTTGCAGATGCATAGAGACAGAATAAAAGTCAGACAGAAACAGAGTCAGCAGAACTGGGAACATAATGCAGATCTCATTTCCCTTCCCTTTGGTTGAGGAGTTGAACTAAACAATAGGGACAGTCTATTTCAGCCTATTTTTCAGGTACAGTATCTCCAAGAGCTATTTTCATACTAGAGGTAAAACCAGGTCTATAAATCTCAAGATTTTTTTTTCTGCTTCAGTCAGTGGAAAGGAGACAGGAACACATAAGTCATAACACATTAAAATGAAGGGGGAGGGTCAGCTTTCTTTACTGAGCAGGAGAAACATCATTGTTGTGCTCAGATGAGCTATCACAGACTTTCTGGGTGACAGGTTACAGGTAATTAGAAAAAGAACCTTGTAACTGAATGTTATAATCCTATTATTGACTTTAAATTAATAATCTGTACCTTATTGAACGGTGCAGCCCTGCTATAAATTTCAAACACATTGCATGATAGCCTGCTCTTTCCAAAGCTTCATTTGTAAACAGACCTGCAGTCCTTAGCTGCAGTGATTTATAATGTAGATCAGCAAATACTACACATAATTGATGCTATTTGCTGTGTGTAAAACAGGAGTCAGAAATGTCACATTTTAGGCCAGAATCAGTCACACTTTTCACAGAAGGTGATTTATTCTTTACAGGAGCTTGATAGGGGTAAAAAGATACTGAAAGCAGAATTTCATCACAAAAGGCAATAGGCTGATCTGTGCATTAAAGGAAGCCTTGACTTACTGCAGGCAGCAGTTCATGGTCTGTGCATTGCCTCGAGGAGAGAAAACTAACTTAGGACTTCCCTGCTCTCATCTCCAAAGTTAGATGCTTTTTCCACCTTATTTTTACAGATTTACTGAAACAAATGACCAGCTAGTTATTTTCCCTTTTAAATGTTTGGTATGCCCTTTCTGAACATGCTTTTGATTTCCCTGGAAGTTGATTTTTTTTTAATGTAGATTCTACCACCTAAGAACAAATGCAAATATCTCCCTTTTGGTCTTAATATGTTATAATGAGCAAAATTGATTTTATTTTGATGTATCAGAAAATAAATAGACCTGAAAGTGGGAAAAATAGCCCTCAAATCAACCAACAAACTAACCAACAAATATTGGAGCATGATGAAATCGACAGTCAAATATTCTGAAGAAGTTATTGGTCTGGAGACACAGACTGTATAGCAAGTCATAACTATGCTCTTTTTACCAACTGCAAGTCAGGTTTTTTGGCTTAGAAACTTTAAGCCATTTTCCAATATTATTCATACCCCAATAATAATGACAGTTTGTGTGCTGGTATAGAAGAGCCCATGGATCATTAGGAGAGTGTTCTTCAGCACTCGGTGAGCACGCTCTGACTGTAACCTATCCAAAAATCTCTGGTCCAAGAAGCAGCTTTTCAAAAATTTGTTACACAGATGAAAAAAAAAGTAAAATGTGTTAACCCAAGGTCAAATGAAAAGCCTTGGCAATCTAACGCAGGGAAGCTCTAGAGCTGAGTGCATTTCCACATAAACAGAGAATCAAATACACAGTTTTCATGTTCAAAAGTACTGGCACATATCTTCCAAGAACAAAACCAACAAAACCACGTGCTTACATAAGGCATGTCACAAAAAGTGATATTCCCCTGGCAATGCAGCTGGCCAAAATAGGGCTGCCACAACTGAGCTTGGAAACCACCTCACCACTTTGGAGAGATTCTAGCAGACTACTTGGTGCAAATAAATTACTAAAATAAACAGAAATTATGGATATCTTTCCAGCATGCACAGAATTGGTGTTGGGCTGTACTTCTCTTTCTAAACACATCTGAGGCCATATACAGTGTAGGCCATAAATACAGTAATAAATGCTCCTTTTTTTTAGTTTATCCCAAATTCTTTAAAACAGCAATATGTGCACATAGCATTGATTAGAGATACCCACAAACTCTGCTACCTACTTCTGCTGAATCTACAGATCTCTTGTGATTTACAGAGCACAATTTACTTTTCCTCTTTCTTCACAGGCCTTCTGTTAAATAACTTGGAGCCTGAAATACATAAATTATATACATCTTCAGGTTCCATTTCCAGTTCAGTGAATCCTATAGATCTGATAATATTTTGGTTCCAGGCAGCGGTTTTCCTTCTGCTGTTGAGATTGGCTGCACCCTGCACTGATAAGTGCTTAGTTCTGATTCATGGAGCAACTGTAATCCTTGGGAAGCATTAAATTTTACATGTATTTTGCAATAAACATTCATTAGATAAAAACCAGAGTATGACTTTGGAAGAGGGAGTTTTCTGCCTGTGAAATAACAATGCTTTATAGTCTATAAGGCTCTGTGCATGTCCCCTTTATCTCACTGCATATCTCTCTTCATGGTGCACATTTTGACTGGTTTTCCACATGCAAATTCTTCCATTTTTTGTTGTCTAGAGGTTAGGGCAAATTAAAGCTGGTTTTCTGATTTCTGAGCACATGCTCTGACCACTGGGCTATGGTGAAGGTAGAATAAAATTCTCTTCCATTCTCCCATGCTTACTGGTGAGGCCACCAATAGGTACAGGTGTAAACAGGGAATTTGCTTGATGCTGCTGGAACTTAGAAGGGTCTGTTTCATCCCTATTTGCAAAAGGGCATAGATGCTCTCTCTCTGATTTCTAAATTAATATGCATGCAACAACACTTAGCGAACCCTAAGTGTCAAAGTGGAAGGCTATGCTGATTTTGGGGCTCAGTTACAGTGCTCCCTGTAATTTAGGGCCATAAACCTTGCCTAATCCTCAAGTTACACAGACCTGAAGCTCTCTGAATCTTGTCCTGGTCTCTCACATTGCAAGTTTAGTAGATGCAACAGTAGTGGCTTCTGCTAACTGAGAGTCATCATGGTCTCATTGGTCAATTCAAATAGCTGTAGAATTCTCATCTAAAATGAAGTAATCTCCACTGGTGTCTACAAGGATTACACAAAGCAGCTGTTGTGTGATTCTCTTGAGTTACCTGTAACAAAGAAATTCTCCCCTAGAGCATAGGTGCAGTTTGCAAAAGCACAGGAAAATCTTGCAACCTAAAGGGCTGTTTAAATACAAGGAGCATTCTTTCAATATTAACCAAAGTCCTGTGCTTCCCACGTGGAAGGGTTGCTACATTTAGTAGTTTAGATAGAGGGCGTTAATTAAGGGGGTTAATGCATTTAATACAGATATCCCAAGTGGCTCTCTTCTACTAAGTTAATTATATTTTAAGCTTTCTAGATAAAGAATTCATGTTCTAAATGCAAAGAAATTTAAGTCTTCTAATTTTATACTTGAGGTTATTGGCACTTCATCTGAAAAGTATCATAGAAAGATCCAGCCATGAATTTCATGCATCTGTGAGAACACACACACCTTACTAATGGCTACATGAAGTATATTTACATGCAAATCTCAGAAGTGGGCTACTCATGGCTGCTGTATATGACACTCAGATGCATCAGATTTGCTGTCTTTATCCTTTCCAGTTAAACTGCTCAGAATCACTTAAGCAACCGAACAAGCTCTATTTAGCTTTTGGCATCATCAGCACCTCTCGTGAGCCTTAGTGCTGTACTCAGCTTGGCCATGTACTCCTGCATGGATTAGGGCTCTCTATGCCAGTTCAGGGTTTTTAACACTTGACAGAAGGTGTTGCTGCCCCTGCTCCTACTCTGTATTCCTGGAGGGAAGGTGCAAAGGGCTCTTTTTTGAAATGTAGATAAAAATCAAACCTGTAGGGTTCTGCATGCTGGTCCTGAGTAAGGCAACCCCCAGCTGGAGAGGAAGGGAAGGATTCTCAGGGTGCCCAAAGCTTTATACTGGTTAGGACAGACTACTCCCTGCTTCCCACACTGAGAATTTTCAGACTTCATTTCTAGGTATGGGCTATAGCTTCACACAGGCAGAAGGTTATCTAAAATCCTCTGTCCTTGCTAACTGCTGAGCTGGATGCAAGGCAGCTGTTGTGGACTATGCTTGAGATAACATAATCTGGCAGCAGCAATATGGCAATAGCTCAGACATAGGGTAGTGCTCTCTCCTAAACCAAGCTTAGGAGGGGAGCTCAGCCTGGGCTAGACTATGCTGTCGTGTCCTGGTTCTTCCCACATACTGTGTGAAGTTTGCTGCAGTATGTGGCTTAGGTGCTTAAATCCTTCCTTACATCTCTTCCTACAACCCTTAAGAGATTTTCCATAAACGTTTCCTGACCAACATTTTGTCATAGAAATACTCACACAAGTGATTTACAAAGCCATTTAAATCAATTACTTTGTTCAAATTCAGTGTCTAATTAGGCATAGATTACTTTCTCCATCTGAGCAAAAATACAAGCAAATAAAGTAAGATCATACATTAAATATATTAACTGCAAATGGATAATGGTGCTAGGAGGGCCAAAAAGCCCAGCTTACTAGTAACGCAACAGTACCATCTCTACACCTGGTGAAAAATGATCCAGACATACCAGATTATGGGAATACAAAGCCTGAAAATATTTCCTCTGAAAAGTACAAGGGACTCCTAAGTGCAAATGTTTCTTCTTTCTTCTCTCAAAATTTACAACTGCTAAAGTCTTTCCAGTACCTGCTCAGTGTCTAGGTGCACTTTCAAATATCTGTCACACAGTGGGTGGTCTTTGGAGAAAATACTCAATTTATCATTATAACACAGAAACGCAACAAAAGTAAATATCTATTTCTCTCCACTGCAGATAGAATTGAGACTACAGTGCTGGAAAAGTGCTACTGTGAAACAACTTTCCAAGGATTCTTGATTGTCAAATAAACAAACTAAACACAGTAATTGTACCTAAAAGAGTGATTCCTTCCCTTGAAGATACAGTACATTTAAGGAACAAATTTTAAACATGGAGGACAATATGTACCTGCACTTGTTAGAATAAAATCTGATTAAACAGATCTGTATTCAGCTGCAGCAGAAACATCAAAATTGGTTCAGTTCTCACTCTCTCATTATATTCAGCAATTATTTATTAACTAATGATTTGCATACTGTTTTATCTCAAAAATTATCAAAGGACACTAAAATTAAAGTGATGCACAAAGTCCTTACAAACTGTCTTGATCAAAGAACTGTGTCCCTCAAGATCTCCCAGCCCCAATGAAGACCATAAGCTTCATGACAACAATCAAGCCCTATCAGACTGAAAGTCCATCTAGCTCAGAATTTAATTGCTTCTACTGGCCAGTTTTTTAATTCAGCTCTGTTGCAGCCTTTTCAGATAAGATAATCAGATTCATTTGTAGTTATCACAATGTGGGAGCACCAGAGATTTATTCTGTTGCATAATAGTATTTTTCTATCTCATTTCCAATCCCTTTTCTAACACTTCTTAGCATGTAATTTGTCTGGTTGGTTTTGGGGGGTTTTTTGTTTGTTTGGGGGGTTTTTGTGTGTTTTTGTTTTGTTTTTTTCTGCTGTGAGCAATGATCTAACGTTTACTGAGAAATATTCCCATTAACACCAAAATCTTTTATGCAATGTCAGGTTAGAGCCCATCATTTATATGCAGTCATAAATGTTATTTTTCAAGTCCCTTATTTTGCATTTATCAAAATTTATCTCCACCCAGCAGCTTATCATCAATTTGAGGACATTTTTGCAATATTTTACAGTGAGTATTAGACTCTTGTTAGATTTCTACCTATTCTTCTCATATTATAAATGAACATGTGAAAAAACTAAACACAAAACGAATTTTAAAGGGATCACATATGTAATCTCTCTTTAAGAAAAAAAAAATCTGACCATTTATTCCCCCTCTATAATTTCTGGCTTTTAACTGGGAATTAATCTATGAAAGTATCTTTCTGTTATCCCATTACAATTCAATTGCCTGAGCTGCCTGTTTTTGTTGAATCTGCATGTGCCATTTTGACCAGATAACTCACTGGACAGCTGACACTAACAGGAGGTGATTTCACACAAAAATTCCATAAATCACAAGGAATTATACACATTTTATCCTGAAATGAAAATTCTTCCTTACTGCTGTGCTAGCAGGAGCTCTAAGGCAGGCTTAGTGGAGTCAACAGGAGCTGCGCAGAGAACTGGAATTGGGAAACAGGCAGCAGAGCTTTGAATCACTGTCAGTAACACTCTCATTAGAGGCTCATTATGTATGGGCTATGAGTCTAACTCTCGTGGGCTATACCTGAAAAACATCTTGGCATGTTTCTGCTATGAATGAAAAAACACACAGCTCAGCTCTGGGCCTGGTAGCCCAGCTATAGGTGTCAACAAATCGTGCAAATATAAATGGAGCTTCACTGCCCTTCTTACCTAATTGAATTAGGTGTTCACTACACTCTTCAATACACTTGTCTTTCTTTGGTCCTCCAATAACTTACAAGTCCCTGAACCACATTTTTCACTGCAGAAGAATGAAAACAGACATAAGCATACCCCTAAGTACTGATGGCATAAGGTGGTGTTTAACATACTGACACTTTGAGTGGGCTTCCTGATATCTCCAGACTCTATATCAAAATTCCTCATCACTTAAATTCTCTTTTTACATAGTCTTAACTTTGATTTAGATAGCAAAGAAGAGAACATCATGCTTAAGATTATCTGCAATAGCTCACTGGTTCAAGTCTTATCTTTCTCTACTCAGTAGACATTTTTTAAAAGCTTAGATAATAAATCTTATTCAAAATGCAAAGGAAAGCAAAACCAAAACTACTATGAAACAATAGCTTTGCATTTTTGCCTCTGAAAAGGCAACTAATAAACAGCAAAAGTGTTGAACTTCAACTGAACTGTGACCTAATTATTTCTTAAATTTTTTTTTGTATATTAGCAGCAGCTCAGAGGCTTCTGTGCAGAGTAGGGGAGGGTAATTTTGATATAAAGATGAACTGTGAGGTGCACTATGGAAGTACACCTTGTCAAGGTTATTGACCTTGTTATTAACCTTATTAACTATTTCAAGAAATTAACAAAGATCAACAGAATTCGTAATAGTACTTGCAAACATATTTCTCTTTTGGCCTTACATCCAGGAGTTTTAACGCTGTGGGCTGAGTCTTTGTGCTAACCAAAGTTTAGAAAAAAGGAAATTACTAAGGATAGCAAGTTATCAAAAGTTAGATGACAATCAAGTGAATGCATGTAGACCTGACAAAAACTGAATGGGTGTCTTACTTATTTGCCACACTTTTGCTGCACCATAGGCTAATCTGAATGTGTTAAAATTTAATGTGGAGCAGTCAGTAAACTTAGTTCATGCTCCTGGGCCTTAAAACATAGGTTTCTTCTTTAAGGGACACTATCTAAAACTAAAACAAAATCCTTCAACTTTTCTTTAATTGTAGCACGTAAAAAGTGTTTTAGGGGCTTTTTTCTTCCTTGGCATATTGAACAAAGTTCTAGCTATATTTATCACATTAGTATATAAAACTGTTCTGTCATCACTCTCCTTTTATGCTTTTAAATAAAGCTTACATAAAGTACTGCCACTTTATAATTTTGGCAGATCAATGAAGTCAAGAAAACAGCAGCCACATCTTTCTGGTAGCAATTACTAAGATCACATTAGTGGTGTTTAGTGCATTTAGGCTATTAGAACAGCAATGCTTATATTTTATATAGGTGGGGCTGGTAATACCAGCTATTAGCAAGATTGCTTAACAGTTCCTATTTTAAGGCCCTATCTTCAATTTTTCATTTGCTCATAACTTTGAAAACTTTTTTGTAGTCTAAACAGGAATTTTCCATCCTAGGTATTCTGCAGAAATATCATAATGATTTGACTACCTCAAAAAGTAAGGTAAACTCTTTTGTCCATGCTTGAAAAATAAATTCACCAACTCCCAGCTTGATGTACTGATCTCAGAAGTGTCCTGGTATCTCCAAGATTTTGAAGAATGACTTGAAACTTCATAAGGAAAGGGCTTGATAAATTCTGCTCCTCTTCAGTAGACATTTCTTCAGTTTCAGCAGAAATTGGTCACGGAAGATGTCTCCTGTAACACTAAGGCCAGATGCAGAAATTGAGGAGTACATGCCCTGTGTCTCCACAGATCTCATGGACCCATTGCTATATTCAAATAAAGGAGAGACAAGAAAGGGGGAAGAAGAGACTACAGAGAAATGGAATTAGAACCTATTAAAAGGGAAATAGAGATTTATGTGCAGCACACAGACTGGGGCTCACCCTGGGAAAGGGGAAGGAAAAAAGCAAGAATGGAAAAAGCAGGAGGCATGAGGAGAAATATATCAGATAAGACACTAGTGTGCAAAGGAAGAACTGAGAGTTACTGGAGGGGAAAAAATGGTACCAGAGAAAGGACCAGAGTTCCTGGGGCTGCAGGAGAGTCCCTAGGCAAATTTAACAATTTAACTGAGGAATCAGCTGGGATTTGGAGCTAGTATTTAGGATGTACTGAATAACCCAGTCATCAGAGCAGGGTTTGAATTCAAAGAATGCCAGCACACAGTGGACAGCAGGGGAGGAAACAAAATACCACCTAAAAGCTGCCTTCACAGGCATCATCCTGCCCATGGCCTGGCTGATGCAGGACACCATAAAATTAGACATCAGATCAAAACAGTACAGGATGTTTCCAGAGATCAGCTTTGCATTCTTCTGAATGTTCTTTGATTGAAACTTATTTGAGTGTGCATGCCTGTATGCTGTTAAATTTACACAATGAAGAACAGGGAGATTTTTCTCTCCTTCAAAGAGATTAGAACAAATGCCATAATTTTCATCTTTTGGATAGAAAGTCATTTTCCCCTCAACATCCTTGAAATCTCACTTGAAACATCAGAAAAAATATACCTAATTAATCTGACCAAGATTTCCATCCATGTTTCTGATTCAAGAACCCTTCCCAGACCATTACATTAGTGCCACTCACTTCTCAGAACAGAAAGGCAGAAAACATCTGAGATCACTTTCCTGTGCAGCCTCTTTTGATGTTTGGTCAAGAACATGATGGAGACAGAAAGAGATCAATTTGTGTCCCTGTGTTAACAGGCTGTATAGGCCCTAGCTATGGAGCAGCTGAGTAAATACCACTGATAAATAATGTCACTATTAGCTTTGACAGAGAGTTAAAAGCATCTCCAGTTTCAAAGCTGTTCTTTTACTGAGTGACATATGGCAAAAGGAAAGAAAAATTAAAATTATATTTTATTATTTTCCCTTTTCTATCTACTCTGATACAATAAATTAAAACCCAGACTTTTTTTCCCCCTGGAGTTTTACTATTATTAATAAGCCATCATCCATTCCACTATCAGACCACCGTGTCGAGGTGTATGACTAAGACTGACAGTTCCAAACAAATCAGAGGTTACTCTTACTGGGTCTGTACTGATGATCAGTACTGCACCAATCTTGCCAGTCAGTATAGCTAGACAAGGACTTCCATGCAATTAGCTTCTGTATAACCAAAAGTGAATATAAAGAAAACCCTTAGTTTTTGCCAGCATTTTATTTCTTATTTTTTAGCTGTGATCACCATTCACATGTGCTATTTTCACCTTTACTTGCTATCCTAGGGGCAGAAGGGTAAGGGTGAGACTTAAAACATTTATGGAGTTTATGAGGTTTGACCATTGCAATTCTGTTTAGGAAAATTACAGTTGCATTAAATAGCAATAACATTTACATTAAATAATGGAATAAAGCATTGAGATTTAGATTTCTTGTGTTAAATATCTGCGTTGCTCTTAATGTTTCAGAAAATTGGTATCTATCTTATTTGGAATATTACATTATTTGTCAATAATCAAACTCAGTACTTAGAATTCATTTCCAAAGGAATCACATAGCTTATGGAGTTTTAGAATCAAAGGACAGGAGCTGAAATAAGCAGAGAATTAATAATTCATAGACAAATGAAAGATTCATAAGGGATATCAATCCTTATTTTTTGAAGGAAAAGACTGGTTCCTGATGTCAGAAGAAAAATAAAAGGAGATACTTCAAGTTAACTCTGTGAGAGTGGCCCAAAGATACATTATAAAACCAGTGAAACTTTGCCAGAAGGAAGTTATCTGCTAACTGCCAGCTTTGGAGAGTTAAAGTGCTCTTTAGTTTTTTTCCAATGATCTGTAAAAAGATAATAGAAGAATACTAGTTTATCTGGATCACAAGTCTCCATTTTGAGAAATCTAGTGTCTTTCAGAACTTAAATGATTAATACTCTTGTCTGAATCTTCAAGATTGTAAGGACAATGTGTTGTAGAACCCAGGAAGATATCTAGTTTTTTTATTATTTTCCCTAAAATATTGAAGGGTTTGAATGCCATATAATAAGGTTTAAAAACCAAACAAACAGAACACCAAACAAAGTAAAACCCCACAACAACAACAAAGAAACAAAACAAAAAAAACACACACCAAAAAACACCACCACAAGTAAGACAGACATGCATCAGGTATTGAAATCTTCACTTTTAACTTCTTGCTTTTTAAAGTTAGCAGAGGGAGTAACATGTTTCTGTTCAAGATTCCTGAATTGATAACCACTTACATTAGTAGGGCAACTCAGTAAACTGTATTACACAACAACATTAAATGCACACCATGCAGAGCACAAACCATTCACAGGTAGAAGCAGCCATTTGCCCTTGTGCTCCAAATTTCTAGAGGTACGAAATAAATGGACCAGGCACCCTATTTCTGCTTGGACAAAGCTTATGATGAAAAAAGGACCCAATAAGAAGGACAATCCACCACAAAGACAATCCACCAAAATACCTTCATTCAGAAGGAAACTTGTAGAACTAGGCATGAATATCTGTTTGCTCAGCAAATCCATCTCTTCTTCTTTCTCCCATGGTTACTTTCTGCTTGGTTAGGTGGGTCTGGTGTTTTAGGTGGGTTATTTTTTTTCCTCTCCTCCCGTTTGAGGCAGAAAGGAATAGAGTTGAGACAGGTTTGTACTTTGAGTTCCATGCACCTTCTTGTCTGCAGGCATCCTCTTTACCAGCAGTGCATTGCTAGTATTAGCATTGGTCTTGCAGAAAGGCACCCACTCCTTTTCCAGGCACCATTTCTAGATTTTTGAGCTATGTGGGAGTGGGATAGGAATCTGAACATCATAAACTTGGAGAGGTTCCAGCATGAGGAACACGGTGAGAGTCAGAAGTTTTCTTGTAATTTTTATTTAGGCACCTAAAGTCCATTTGTATGTTGTTTTAAGAGCCCATGTCCTTTTCAGACTACACAGTCATTTAAAAGTACTTGTGTTTTCAGCATTAACATATGATTTCAAACCATGGCCCTAAAATTATCTTAATGGATTCTCTTAAACCTAATCTAGTTTTGGAAATTCCTCCTTGACTTATACTTTGTTTGCTCTTCTCTAATTAGTAGTGCGGTCATGCTATTGATGAAAAGCAGGATGTTTCTTCACGTGAAGACCAGCTGCCAGCACATCACTGCTCCTGGCCCAGATGGCAACTTCTCAGTAAGGTTAAGAGGTGCATTTATTCAATTGTTCTATAATCAGACACACACTTCAATTAGTTACTGATGATTACAATGCACCAGTGTTTCTGCTATTTGCTGTTTCATTTGTCTAGACATTCCATGCAGTCTTTGCAGTGCTAAGATGCAACAAGTTTACTACATTAATTCAGCATTTTAAAACACTGTGCATAAAAGGGTTTATCAACTCAGAAAGCAAAAGCAATTTAATTTTGCCTAAACACTAATATAGTGTCGCAGTATAATGGCAGACACTTGACTGTAACTAAGAATAAGGCCAGTTTGAAAGGATGTGTGCCCTAAGAAGAGACTTGGAACAAAGCTTATCAAACATTTTTGCAAGTCACACAATTGAGAAAGTGAAGTAGATCCAAATAGGTCTAGAAGGAGTAAAAGCCAAACTACTTCTACTTCAAATAGACATTTAATCCACTCTAGCATCACTCCCACCCAGCCACAGTATTTAGTTGTTATATATATGTAAAGACCAAAACCAGCCCTTGTGTTATTAACTGTCACACTTTCCTACATGTCTTCCCTTCACAATCAGTCTGAGGTGGTATTTGCCCTTTTCTGTGATTTTGGGTGAGACAGTCACACCCCTACTCTAGGCTATGGCAAAGGGCCATGGATGCACAAGGACTCTGTAAATCATTTCAACACTTACGATGAAAAGAAAGAAAAAAAAGGCACCAAATTCTGGAAACTGATTACATTGTTACAAGTTTGTAGGAGGTTTGTAGTTGAGCAGAGGTGCATTGCTGTTTGCCAAGTCACAACACTGGTAAGATAAAAAAGCACAAAAGGATTTGAGAGAGGTTTATAAAGTCCTGGTTGGGACAAATCCCACCACCTCCTAGATAAGAGCTGCCACACACACAGATGCAGCTCTGAGGGATTTTTCCCATTCTGGTAATTTAGGGGATTTTGTGTAATTTATCGTAACATTTATTTTCCATTCTTTTAGGATTACCGTTACTTTATTCTAAAAACCTGCTATTATTCCTCTTTTGAGGCTACATATGTCTCAAATCAATTTCAATTCTGTAGAATAACAAAAAGTAGGCAACCTTAGGTGACTAATTAGGTCTCTTAACCCATACAGTCTGTGCTCAGACAGACCTGCGGTGCTATAATGGATTTTAGTGAGGATTGCCTGGATGCAGCCGAAGATAAAAGCAGGTCATAGGCACAACAGGAAAGGCCTAAGATTACCTCATACAGATTTGCTGAGGCATGAGAGTGAAGAGCTGAGAGCTGAGCTCTCCACTGGTCTTCTCATCAGCTACCCAGCATGTGTGGCCACATCGGGTGACACAGTAGTATAGCTCATTTGTTCAGAATGGAACTTAATTTTCCCTGGCAGCTATGGGAACTGTAACTACTTCATTTTTCAAGTTACAGCCTTCTAAATACTAAAAAATAAAATAAAAAAACCCCAAACCCCAACAATTTTATTGTAATAATATTTATACTATATATTAGCCTTGCCATAGATTTACACATAAAATACAGGTGAATTTATAACTACACGGATATTCATTTATTCAAACACTACATATAAAGAATACTGAGGCTGAGATGTATTGAGACTCAGTGCCCCAAAGGAGAGATTAGTAAACCTGCAGTTACTGACATAACCTTAATTCAGGCTCCTTATGTTTCTCCTTACAATCCAGTCTTTAACTGAGTGACTGCTGCTTTTACAGCTGTTTTTATGGTACAAAATACTTCAGTCAGGTCATCACCATTTCTTTTACCTCCACTATGGGGTGCATGTTACTCATTGTGTTTCATCCAAATGCCAGTTTGTTTACAGAATTTGGGAGTTTCTCCTGGCTTTCCACAGGGATCTCAGTCCCCAGATAAGAGACTCGATCAGATGAAAATCATATTTCTAGGTTTATTCTCAAAATCCAAACAATCAAAACCCACAAAAAACCTTACCAATGTTACCACGTTGAGTGGTTAAAGATAATGTTGCAAAGATAGCCTTAAATTTCAAACCTGGGACTCATTTTGTTTAAATGCAGGTGGTAGGTTATAAACACACTTGGAAGAAAATAAACATAAAAGTGAACAAGTTTAATCCTACAAAACAATACACAAAACCCACACAATGCCAACTACAGGCATCAATCCCTGCCTCAAGGATATACATACAAATAATGCATCTAGATTTATAGCTGTGACTTTTTTTAAAAACTATATATAGACAACCATATAATTTATATTACGAAACTCTCAGATTCTACTAAGGAATAATCTCAAAGTCTTCAATCAATAAACATTATAGCCATTTTTAGGACCTACCAATATTTATTAAACCTCCCAGTGGGAGAGAATATATATTTGTGATGGCTCCTATCAGTCTGTGCACTATTTATGCAGCTAATGGACACTGAAGACTGGCAGAAATTGAAGTCAGCTGAAACAGATTCTCTTTTTATTATTTGTTGATTACCCCCAACCAGTTCTGTGATGCTTTTTTAGGTACTAGACCCAGCTACTGGACTAAACAGCCTCTGGGCCTTATTACATTCTTTTGCTTGCTCCTTGTAAGCCACTCATTATTCCTTCCTTGGGCTGCCAGTTACAAGAGGGTTTGTCCCCCTCTTCTCAAAAAGAGTTCGTCATGACAACTGTCATGAGACAAGTTCTCTTGCATCCTGATGTATTGTTCCTGGCACAGGGGCCACATGAAGCCAGTACTTTGGGAGAAATCACCAGAGAAACCTCAGAGGCAAATCCAAACTTGTTCTCTAGTTGTTTAGACTTAAGGGAGTTTCTGTGATATAACTGATCCTCGAGTCCTCTTCCAGGTTCCCTCCCCCTTTGTGTTTTTATCTGTACAAACATGGGTTTTTCTGTAGAGATACTCACTTGCCACATGCCCTTGATACATGTTGGTATCTACAAATACTCAAGCTTATACAGTGGGGGTTCCTTACAATGCTCAGTCCTTTGAGCTTGGTGTTATAAAGACACAAGCTACCCATTTGGACAGATTCTCTGACCTCTTATAAGAAAAAAAGTCTGACACATACTTGGCATAATTTACATTTAACATTTGCCATATAGATTTTCCTCTCAAATCTGCCAGGCAATGAGGGAAATTGTTTTATACTTTTGCAGGAAGGAATTTCTATAGCAGTGTAGATGATCCTCAGCAGTGCTTGAGGAGTTTAGCTCCACAGAGTTCTGCAGTCAATGGTAATGAATAGCCTGAATCTACTGCAAAGTCAAAGTTTTCAAAAACTGTCTTAGTATACTGACAGAAACATATGCATAATGTTTGAAGACTTCTAAGAGTACTTTAATAACAGTAATGATAACAAGGTCTCCAGTGAATGGCTGAGCATTCATTTTCCTCCAAGAAGTAGAGTCCAAGGTAGCAGAATTCTGCACAGCTCATGGGCTCCTTTTCCCCAAACCCAGTAATTCCAGTGTTGAAATAGCTAGGGCTGACTCCAAAGTAGAGATAATAGGACAAAACAGAGCACCACTCATTGCCAGAACTCTGTTAAATCACAGCGACAGGTGAAATAGAAACAAGAAGACCACTTATATTCCCATCAATAAATGTAAACACAAGGTAAAAGAAATATTTAAAATTAATCACTCAGTCATCTCCTAAAAATGCAGGGACTATATTTGTCCTATTTTTGTGTGTTGATGGGGAGGAAGGTGAAAGCAGTCTCCCTCCTCCCTGGGTTTGGATTTGGAAACGGAAAGCAGGTTCCATCCTGCTGAGCTCAGCTGCTGCAACAGCAGAAAGTTGTTCTAGACACAGCATGCACTTGTAATTTATTGTTTCAGTCTCCTAAATGCATTACCTGTTGCTCTTTTAATTCTTCCTTTTATAGTCCTTGTAGATATTGACCTTTCCTCCACTAACCATGATCTTGCATGAACTTTCTCACTTGTGTAGAGTGAGTATAAAATATTAATCCATGAAAATGGCAACATTTGTCAGCACTAATTGCTAGGCACCAGAGTAAAGGGAGAGGCAGATGAAGGGGTTTTGTCACGCTTTTTAAGCGGGAACACAGTAAGTAACAAAACTGAGAAGACAGAAAAACTCCTGTTAGCTTTAGTATGTCATGACTTTATAAGCAAAGCCAGAGCTTTGGGGCTGTCGGGTGTGAAAGCTATTACATGTGACCACTTTATTCTTGCCTCTGCCATGCATCTCTGATGGCCTCCAACATCAGGATATTTCCTGTTGCCAATATCTAACTCAGTAAGCCAGATTTTCAGTCTTTTTTTCCTTCACCAAAGGTAGAGATCTCCAGTCTAAGGCTAAGATCTGGTCAGATTTAGACAAGTGTAAACAAGAGTTCACACTGCAGGGCAGGCTGTCTGCATCAGAAAATCCAAGCAGAAATAAGAGTTTAAACAAGTTCAACCGCTGTTTTTCCACCCAGTGTTATTTCTTAATTCTTCCTCCCTTTAATAGACGCTTGGTGGCTTGTAGCAGGTACCTGAGCCTGAACATGTTGTCTTTGATGTGTATTGACTTGGTGAGGAAGCTGAATAACCAGGAAAAGCTGTACCTTACCCACCTACACCAGCTCTGATTCTGTCCCAGCACATCTATATTTTCTATTATATTTCCCACCATTTCCCAAACAAACACTGCCAAAAAAAAAAAAAAGGCAAGAAACCCTCCTGTTTCTATATTTGTCTGTATTGAAGTGTCATTGTCCTCTATTGATTTTAACTATCTGTAAATAGCTAGAAATTGTATTCTTCGTTACTTATAGTTTCATCCATTTATAGTCTCTTCCCTCTGGGAATTTTTGCTTTTCCTTTACTTTCATATTTTTTGTCTTCCCTGAGCCAATTTTCTTCTTATTCTATGAACCCACAGAACTTTGCTGAAACAACATTCTCAAGTTAAAATAGCATCATCAAATTCGTTCTCAGTGTTTAAAGTATTTCTTATGTACCCTACATTTAAACAAACTGCAGAAAACCTGGAAGAACTTTCTCCAGTTCATATAGAGTATTTCTATTAAACTGATTACATGAGAAAAGCCACATATACTGTGCTTTTACTCAAGCCACAAAGTCATCATGATGTGAGACAGAAATCAGAACAGTTTGTCTCAAGCATAGGTAATCCTTGACTCTTACCTTGTGCTGGTTTGTCAGGCAGTACTCTGTGGCATTCATCAGATTTTTTTCACCTGTAAAATTTTCAAAGCAGGACAGGACTTTTAAATTTTAGTAGCTTTTAAATCAAAAGATGTAGCACTTATTTACAGCTTCACAGATATAAAGCACCAAACTTACTCCTATGTAGTTTTTGCAGAAAGGTGAGAGGACTACAAATTGATCAGTGATATTGCAAAATATCTTTCTTGTCCTACTTTATAAGGAGCTCCCCAATAAGATCACGAGCCTTAAAATCAATTTAAAAACCCAACAAATCAGATTCCTCAAGGTGGGAGCTCTGATAATTACCTCATCATTAGGAAAAGCAACGACTGACAAATTACAAAGCAACAAGAAACACCTGTCTCCTACTCACTCACTGACTGTCCTCACCTCTCAGCTGTGTTTCATGCAGCTCCAGTGACTGCTGGGATCTAAGAAAGCCTTGCCATTGCTCCAGGTGTCTGCCCCTCCACCACACCTGCGACTTTGGCTTCATCCTTTCCCTGTACTTCCTGCAAAGGCAACTCCCAGGCTGCTCCTGGCCAAGTAGCACCTGCTCTGCAGCACCACCTCAGCCTTTCCTTAGAGCAAAATAACAAAATTCCAACCATAAAAGTAAAAATACAAATTCTGTCTCTCCAAAAGTAGAGCAATAGTTTAATTATTTGGAAACCAAAACATTTACTTTCATTTTATATCAACAGATCTATTCACTTTCTTTTACAGAAACCTTGGCTATATTAGAATGCCTCCAGAGGAAAAACAGTACAATTTTGCCACTTGTAGAATACTAAAGCATTTCAGGCCAAGCAAGGTACAAAACTGTATACAAATCTCCTATGTTCAGTAGGTTAAATAAGGAACAGGAAGGAAAAGTGGGAAAAGAAACTTTAACTTCTAGAAACTTCCCTAAGAAACTAGTTGCCAAAAACTCAATTTGTACATTAATGACTCACAGGAGAAAATCTACAGTATAACAGGTGATCCAGCTGTGCAGGATGACTGACCCATTTATTGATTGCTTGCATGACAAGACAGAAACCTTTGCCCATGCTTACTCTGGAGGCTGCCTTGCCTCTAAGGCTTCTCTGCCCAAGACACTCACACAAATACTTTAACCCTGGGGTTGCAGCTAATAAGGCCCATGTCCTTCACCTCCTGTTCAAACCAGTCTGGCCCTGTAGATCAGCTTTTCTTCTCCCTGCAAAGACTAACACCTGAGCAGTGGCACAGTTCTGAGCACAGCCTTGACCTATTTTCCAGGGCAGCTAAAATTGAAAATCACGTGAAGAACAGGAGGAAAGGCATAGGTCTTGTGGACTTTACAACAAGCAGTTTAATGTTCAGGAAGGGAAAACACTAAAATTTATTTACATTGGCTTGCTAATAAGATGCAGGTTTAGAGACTGAAGACAGTTATTTTCTTCAGCAGAACAAATTCCTTATGACTATAGAAAGTAGAGAACCAGTAAATAAACCAATTTTTCTGAGTGGATTAATAAAAATGGAAACCAAAACACACCAAACTCATGCCTCAGAAATGATTTTGTTCTCATTATGTGCAAAGCAGGTTAATCTGGTTAATCTCTCCCACATATCCTATAAAAGCCATAAATTTTGCAAAGCCTTCTTGAATGCCACAGAACAGTTTTATGAAAACCAAACAAATCAGTCCAATTAGTACAAGTCCCTCAGTTCTCCATGATCAGGCATGAGGAGAGGAGGATGACATGGATGCAGTTGAACTGGGTGCAGAGCTGGCCAGGCATGCTGGGCAGCAAGGGCCTCCCAGAGCTTGGCCTCTGGTGAGTAACCCTGGCTCTCCCAAGCTGGGTCTGTGCTTCGCCCCATTGCTGGTGGATCTCCCTGCACTGGGATGAGCGTGGGAACGTGACTCAGAGATTCTTCTGCAGGAGCTGCTCTTGGCCTGGCAGCAAGTCTTATCTATTATTCAGATAATGGACAGCCTGCTAAAGAGTAGAGCAATCAGAAGAGGATTGGTCCGTCAGCACTTTGAATCGGTTTTTCACTGTTGAGCTGTAACAAAAAGTTATTTTTGGAAGCCAGAATTTTACTCCTTACCTTTGCTTGAAATGGATTTTCAGTGCTGTGCTCTAACAAAAAGTTGTTCTTGGGAGCTAGAACTTTACTGCTTACCTTTACCTGTTGTTTTTAAGGACAGTTTTATTTGGTTTGTACTGACCCCAAACTGTCTTCTGTTTAAAAAGAAAGATATTTTTAATTGATATTTATATAATAGATATATAAGAACAAAATGGCAGTAAACAGATAAATTATAAATGAATTTTAATCATTAATATTCACTCAGCTAAATGGATCTGTATCCTGAGAACATCATTATTTTGTGTTCGGCATTTGTACATGTCAGGTTTTATTTACCTGTGTACTTATGCCTGCAGTCCCCATCTGAGTCGTGGGGGTTTTATTGCCCTAGGGAATGAATAGACACAGAACAAGACAGTCTCTCAGGGAGGTTACAGTCTGAGAAAACACATCAAGTGCAGAACAGAGGTGCCTAGTGCACTCTCATGTCTTCCCAGCATATGAAGAGTAGCTAGGAATTTAGCTGAAAAGTAACACGAACATTCAAAATGCATCCAATACGCCATGGGGAGCATTTCTGCAAGGCAACAGCCCACAGGAACTGGTACCAGCCAGGGGCGCCAGTGATCACAAATGCAATGTCTCTGCACATCTGTCCCCTGTTCCTTGTACAGGACCTGTTGCAAATGAGGGCTCGGTCCCAGATGACTCTATGGCCACATCAAAGTACAGAGGATGCTGTAATGGTTAAACAGAGACAGAATTCCTCATGGAACTCATGGTTACTGATATAATTTAAAATACATCAATAGTTATCCTGCAGGCATTTGGAGAAAGTAAGTAACTCCTATGACTTCATTTTCCTGAAATGACCTTTCTCATCCCAAATAAAAACGTATCATTTTATATACCTGACAGGTACAATTAATTACATTTATTATATATAATTCCATTCAAGACTTCACCTGAATAAAATGCATATTTTTATTTCTGAACAATAATTTACACATGTTGTATTTATGTTTAAATCTAGTTTGGCTGAAATTCTATTAAATACAACATGAAATTAACATTATGAAGAATCATCATCAGGATGTTTTCTTGATCATTTAAACAATATTTCAATGTAGTTTTGCCACAATTCATAGCAACTCACCTATTCGGTAATCTTGAAATTGTAAAAGGATCATAAAGGTGGCATTAGCTGAGATATAAACGGTTTCAAGAAGGTCACAGTACAGAAAAAAAATCTAATTACAATTCCAAATCTCTTGCTGTTTGTTCATTCAAATTCTAAAATTCCAAAAACTCAAAAGCTGATGCTAGTATCCAAACTCAGAATGCTACCCAAGAGAATAATACTCCTCTCCAATGCTTCTATTTGCACATACATTTTGTGACTATAAACCAGTTTTCCACCTCTATGTTTTTAGCATTACTTTTAAAGACAAAATACAGAGTAAAAATAACCTTGGCTCCATTATGCAGCAAATGTAGGCAGACCTTTAGCTTCAGCATGACTCTATAACAGAAGCTGTCCACTGGTGTCCCTACACAGCCCTTTTTGCAAAATCAGCTTAAATTAGTAAAGACATATGATGCATTAAGCCATGCACATTGCACTGTTCAGGCTTTAAAGTGCCTAATGTTGAGTAAAGTTTCCCACCAGCTGTTTTTGTGTTGTTTTGAGCTTTCATTTGAGCCATTACATAATGTGTTGAGATGAAAAATTGGCATATAGTGGTATAATGGTTTGTTTTCCAGGGAAAAAGCAGTTTATAATTAGATTTCATACTGAAAGAATAAAACAGACCTTTAACTGAAAACACAAAAACAAAGGGGGGTTATGTTAAGTGACATTATAGCACCATCATTTTCAGAAAGTATTCTTATACTGTAAGGACAGACCTTCATCATGTCAAAGTCATAATTAATGCTATATCTAAATCAACATTCTTCTGCCTGAATTACCATAGTCTAAAGCCATTATGTACACTGACTTACTGCAACATATGAAAAGGATGGCAGAAAAAATTATATCTGATGCGTTAGACACCATTTCTGACTTCAAAAATATCCAGTGAATGCTACGAAATGTGTCCAATATTGAATCAGATAGATTAAATAAATGTGAATGCACACACACACAAGATTTATTGCAATAGCACTATCATTTTGCCCATTGCATACTTGTGCACACACAGAAATGCAATCGACATTGAGATGGAAAAAGGAAGCATAAGAATTAGCCCGCATGGCAAGTGCCGCAGTCATTAGACTCTCACTGAGTTATTATGGAAATGGGCTGCAGTACCACCATCTGGTTTTAAAAATCTTTGCTGCTGCTTAGGAAAAGAGCTGAATGTCTCCTTTCAAGAGAAAACCTGGGGCTAAGATAGCATCTGTAAGCCCATTATTCTTCTGGGAAAGAGTTAAGTCTTACCTCTCCTTCCCATGAAGTATCTCAAGTGGTTTTCTCCTCACTGTGCTGGATTCTGTGGATCCTCCTTCTTTCTCCACAGTGTAAAGGGAAGATCAATATCTGACTTTGATGGTTGGACTTAATTATCTTAAAGGTCTTTTCCAACCTTAATGATTCCATGACTCTATGACTCTGACTTCAGTGTTGCAAAATTCCCTGGTGGCCTAACCTTCTGTGGTTGGTCGTGGTTTAACCCCAGCTGTCAGCTAACCCCCACACAGGCTTTCACTCATTCCCATCACACCAGGATGGGGGTGAGGATCAAAACAGTAAAAGTGAGAAAACTCAGAGGTGAAAACACTTCAATTGGTAAAGCAAAAGTTGTGCATACAAGCAAAGCCAAACAAGGCATTCATCCACCTCTTCCCATGCAGGCAGGTGTTTAGTCATCCCCAGGACAGAAGGTCTCCAACACACATGACCATGACTTGGGATTACAGACACTGTGCCTCCGAATTTCCTCCCCTTCCTCCTTCTTCTCCCAGCTTTATATGCTGAGTATGACACCCTAACTTGGTATGAGATATCTCTTTGGTCAGTTGGGATCACCTGTACTGGCTGTGTCCCTTACCCACTCCTTGTGCACCCCCAACCTCCTTGCATGGTGGGACGGTGTGAGGAGCAGAAACAACAGTGACCCTGTTTGAGTGCTGCTCAGCAATAATGAAAACATCCCTGCATTGTCAACGCTGTTCCCAGCAAAAATCCAAAACATAGCCCCATGCTAGCTATTGGGAGAAAAACTAACTATAACCACATTGTAGCAGATTTTTATATTAGAAAGTTTTGGCTACACATCTTGTTCACAACATAAACCGTACAGCTTCTGCAGTGGTCCAGCCACAAAAGATGAAAACACAATCTTCAGTGGGCATTACTTGAGACTTTCATCAAGAAAGCACAGGAGTTTTCAGCCTCTGATCACTGCAATGGGATGTTCACCACCATCTACTTTCATTACTCTAATGTCCATGGGAGGCATATTACATGCAGGATGAAAACCAAATCTATTTTTGGTGAGAGGTAAGTAAAAAAGTGAGAACTATTAGTAAGCAGAAAGGCCCAAGAGCATGAAGCTGCCATGATAAATTAATCATATCATGTGGCAAGTGAAAAAACTTATTTTTAATGCTGCCTAATCTTAGCATGTAAGTGTTTTGCCTAGAGATTATTATAGGCTTAGTCTCAGAGTCTGTTAGTGCACATACATAACACAGGCTTCTGGGAGAGGGAGAGGTAGAAGTCACTAGAAGTTACAGTGGGGCTTGATTTCAGCACGAAGCAAGTTTAACAGGACCCTTGGAACTGGGGCAACATACCAGAAACAGGAAAGATGAATTCACTGCCCATTCACACTCACATAAGCATAGATTTTAAAGTGAAACAAAATCAGTGGTTTGATTTCTCTGCCTCCCAGGTAAGGAGTCCAAATGATCTGTATGGTCTGCATAAGTGGTACCAATTTTCAGTATAGCTAAAAGTTGTCATTGGTGGGAAACATGGATCCGGACTCAATGGGGAAACACTATCCAAGCAGAGACTGTAACTGCATTTCCAGGGAGTTATAATTTGTTTCATATCTTTTAGCACTGATAGGGGTGAGAACACTCAGAGTCAGACAGAGGGAGATGACACTTTTTTAAAATAAAGAGGTCAGAAATTCTTCAACATCAGTTTCTGTGTTCTCAACACCCTCTTTTCTATTTTTAAGAACCAGGCAGGCACTTTCACTGGTAACACGTCCACACAGGTTTCCTTGGCATTCCTCAAATCATTGCAGCACTGTTATATGTGAATGCTGCAATTTTCCATTGATGGGCAAACTACTCTGTTTCCACTCCCTGTAATTTTACACCCTCAGAAGACACTTTTGTTGACTGACAGTACATCTCTTTCTTCTTCCTTTTGCTGCACTGGGATTGGAAGCCTGCACCTCACGACGGTTAATATAGCTGATTTTCCCACTAACAAAGTTAAAAAGCAGTTGCATGGAAGAACAACTTTATGCAAGGAAGGACTAGCTTAAAAATACAGAATCCCAGGAAAGAGGAAAGTGGAGAAGTACTTCAGCACCTTAGTTTAAATTCAGCCCTGTAAAAGCTTACATGAAATATTCATACTTTAATGTCCACAAAGTAGTTTAATCTGATCTGCAGAATCACAACACTGGCAGTATAGTATGTCCCATGGCCATACAAAATGCTGAAGGGAGCAGAATCTGTCCATATTCCTCTGCCAGAAAATTTCTGACCTGCAGGCTCTGGTGCAAAGCACTCACTAAACACCCTGTATAACTATTTAATATATGTGCCCTCTGGAAATGCTGAAGGCTTTTCTCCTTAGGTGTCTGCCTCTGATCCTAGCAACAGACACTGTTTCTTTGTTCAGTGACCTTATGAATAGAAGCATTAGATAAATTGAGCCAGATAAATTGCTAGCAGCATCACAGTCTTTAGTGAAGGCAAGCGATTCTCCAGATTTCATCCTAAACATAATTATGTGGAGAAGTCCATCTACAGATCTTATGAGTTCCTCAAAACACTTCATCTGTCATCACTCCATTGAACCAACACTATTTATTTGCTTTTGAAAGCAACTCTAATTGATTTATCTGTTGCTCGTACAACACCATGATAAATAAATTATCACTTAAACACGATGGATTACTAACATTTCCTTTTCTATTTATAGTTATGACATATTACTAGGTCTTGCTTCATTTAAAAGCTTACATATGTTTTCCTCATCCCTGTAATCCAAGGTGCAAAAGCTGGATTTGTGCCAGTGAACCCCTTTGTTAATACACTGCTGCACTACCAGAGTCCATCCGGAGTTACTGTTCTGCTTGATGTCACATGGCAGATCGTACCTGCATGGAAGATGAAAGGACATTCAAGGCACGTATCTAGGGATGACAGTTTCCTTTGTGATGAACCACAGAGTCACAGCTTGTTAAGAAAGCCTGTGACAGTGATAAAAGACAAAGCTATCATTTTATAGGAGAATATGGCCTATCGGTACATGACAAGCCATACTATCTCTGCTCACACATGCTGACATCTCATAATGCATTCTCCCAAGTGCCGGACAGAAATAGTCCCTGAAGACAGCACCACTGGAGAGTAATAGCATCCTGCTTATCTGGGAGCAAATGCATGGAAAAAACCTGAAGTGCACATTGTGTCAGATAAAGGGAGCTTTCAGTTTTAAAGTATTTTCTATTTTCATTAGAGGTTCAATAGCTTTAGAATCAGACAATACGGACCACTATGTTACCTTCATTACCAGCTATTTTGTCCCTTTCAACTATTTCTTTTTCTACGTGTTGAGGGTAAATTTACAAAAATCTGTTGGGAGCCCTGTTTTTTGAGGGCTGTGAATCCATACCAAGCATGCAGTCTTGCCCTGTACTTAACATTCTTCACACTTGACATATTGTCAGACTGTCCAAGTATCAACTAGCTGGTGCTCACAGGCTCCCAAGCTGTCCTGGGTGGAAATCCATGGAAATGTAGGTTCTGGCAAGAGGTTAACTGCCAGACACCTCCCAGAGCAGGTGGTGTAGGAGGACAGGGAGGTGACACTGTCAGCAGAGGTAGAATTAGGGAACTTGAGGCTGGTACCTTGCTGGAGGGAATGGGAAGGCCTGGTGCCTTCCTGGCAAGGGGAAATCATAGAAGAAACATCAAGAAGGAAAAGATGTAGCTCAAAAGAATAGGGAAACATTTAGAAGGGCTACAAACCAGCAGTGAAGTATAAGGAAAGAGAAAAGACCTTTTGCTTCTAAGAATGCGCAGTTAAGTCAGGCTTTTCTCCTGGTTCTAACCCAAGCCTTTTTATAGTCCCCACAAAAAAAAACTTTAATGACATTTTGGCCTTGCTATTGGAAGAAATTGCAATCCACCTGAATCTGGGCAGAAACAAAACCATCTGCTCTAGTGATTCCTAGGAAAACTCTGGCTCCATGCACTTCCACAAGGACAGAGCAACTCTCCCGCAAGTGCAGTTCACAGGGACAGGCAGGGAACAGAAGTGTGACATCATAAAAAAATAAAGAGATATTCACAGAGATAACCCTGGGTGGCTGCGAAGTTAGTGGTGATGCCATGATACAAGGGCTGCTTAACAGCAAGAAGCTGTCAATGTGGTTAATGTGGGTGTTTGGGCTGAGTGCTAATCACATGGGCTAACCTGAGAAGTATGCCCGGTGCTGTTGAACATTTGAGATCCATTAACTGCATTGGCTGGGGGTTGTAAGTCTTCAGAAGTGACAGTGAAAACCTGTCTGCCGCTCTCCTCTCGAGTTGCATGGTGCACAGATCTCCCTTTCCTACTGTACATGCAATCATCGCCCTCACGGAATCTGTTCCCCTAGCACAGCCAAGCATCCTATTCTCAATTGCACTGTAACCCACCCATAAATACCTGCAAAAGTCACTGGGTAATCACTTGCAAAATCTTTCTCAGTGACACCTATAGAATGTTCACAAAGGTAAAGTAGCCCGAGCCTTGACTGTTGCCCACCATGGGGACCAGAATTTACCGTTTGCTTGTAGTCTTCCCATCCATTGACTGAATGTCTCTCATCTTCATACGTAAATACTAAATTCTTTAGTAGAGTTGTAATACAGTAAGCACAACAAATAACAGTAACATTAACCAATGTATTTAATAGTAAACTTGTTGATGACCATTTTTGTATAGTTATCTCAGTGTTTCTGCTTTGTGTCACAGCTTTTGTTATATAGATTTTTGTTATATTGATTTTTTTCCCCATAGTTAGTTGTTGACATAATCAAACACACACTTTTTCAAATTTCCCCTTGTATTCAGCTGAGCTGGCAAAATACCAACTGTCTAATACAGAGTCAAAGCTTCCCCCCACCCTGCTGAAAAGGGGTCTTAGGTATGCATTTAGCTGGATATAAAGGGTATGCAATGTTTTATCTTTTCTAATTTTACTGGGGTGATGGTCATGTATTTGAAATCTCATAATCCTAAAGTTGTGTGATTATGTGAGAGTTCTACTTTTCATTTGAAGATAAACACTTTAACCTTTAAAATAGAATGATCAAAAATATGAATTCATAGAGAAAGAACTCTCCTTTTTTTGCTCTCTTTTTTTTTTCCTGATTTTTCAGCCATTCTAATGATTTTTGGTTATTCTATTCTGGATGGCTTACAGTTGGAGTTAGCTCCACTACAACACTTTGCTGACTTCAAGAAGACTGAATTTTTGTTTGTAAACTCATTACAAAGATCACATTTATTGACACATTTGGAGCATAGACATAAATTGAAAAGTGTACCCCAAACATTAAATTCTCAAGAAATGTTGTAGCTTCTCTGTTTTCTTCTAGCCAAGCCAACATATAATTTTGAAATTGGAATGGACAAGATGTTTTATGATGACAATCATCATTTCACCTCAAAAAGAACTTTATTTTTAGAGATTCACAAAGCATAGCAAGCTTTTTGCTAGAGTTTTAAGAGTTTAGGCACACTGTCTTTCCAGTCTGGATTGCAAGTGCCAACATGCCACAAAAAATACTATTCCCTCAATACTTTTAGCTTAGTGAGATATAGAAAGTGTTGGAAATTTTGTAAGAAAAAAAAACATAGTGAGAATTCCCACTCGGATTTTAGATCAAAAATGCTGATTAAGCACTGGAAGTTTTGTGAAGATTTTCAGACAGAACTGATGCTATATATCAGCTCAATTTTGTAAACTGATTGAATATTGCCTCACATATGATCAGTTTTAATATTCTGGGAGGGCTTCATATATATTTAGAAGGAGATAGCCTAAAATCTAAATCTGCCCTTGGTAACCATTGCTGTTGGGTAAATATGAAAATGCAGAAAATGTGTATGTTGATGACTGAACCCTGCCATTGCCATCATTGTTAGCTACTCATTTGTTTTTCTTATTAAGAAACTATTACAATTACATGGGAGAGTGACAAAAATTTGAGAGGTTTCCCATGCAGGGCAGGAGCTCCAGGCCCTTTCTGGGGCTCTTGAGGAGGCAAAGGCTGTCATGGTTTGGGTTTCACTCTGCCTGCCACACCACAGACTCTAAGGGTCTGAATTTTCCACAGGTACTATGGCAGGCCATGAAGAAGCAATCCATAATACCAGAATGCTTCCTTTAACAGAGTCATGGGATGGAAGAAAAGCATGTATAAGAGCAGCAAAGGACTAGGATTAGGTGTCAAATGACTCTAAAATTTCCCAATTTTCTGTTGTTTCTTTGTACCTGTTGTTTTGGGTTCACTGCTGACTTGGAGCAGGAGCAATAATGAATACCAGGAAGACTTTCTGCATGCCTCAGGAACAACCACTAGAATATGTTTGAGATGAGACATTTTTTTTACCTTGGCCCTGATTATGTAGGTTTTGTTTCCCAAACACATCTGAATACTCAAAAATGCACACAAGGGTTTTTTTTCCATGCAGTAACTCTGAACAGAGCTTGGGAATTTGCAACAGACAAGTAACTCATGTAACGCAATGCACAGTGAATATGAAATAAGCTCCTCCATGTCAAAGTTAAGGTGCGAACTTACTGATGCTTTTTGGAAGTGGAGTAAATTACTTCACACATTGCTAGCTAAGAGAATTTGTGAAAGGAGTTAGTGTGGATTAGTTTATGAGGTCTGAATTCACACCTCAATATTTTTTTCTTTATGGCAACTTTTAATGTAGAGAGGCATTCAGTCATTTTAATTCTGGGAGTCTTAGTTCAAAAAGTGATCAATGTTTTAGAAAAATGCGATGTAGTATTCTCATATTTTCTTCTGCAATCCCACTCCTCCATAAACTGAATTACACACTTTTCAGTTAGTTCTGATAGAAAATAACAGAAAGAATACATCTATTAAAAGATGACAAGATGAGACATTTCTATTGAAAAATAAACATAGTCTTAACATGGACTGTTGACAAATGTTACAGACAGTTGAAATACAAAGAAATTTTAGGCTTAATATACTAAGAGTTCTAAAAGTCTTATGTAACTTCTTGTATTTTAGGCCTGGCATCTTGCCTGGCATCTTGCCTGCTTTCAGCTGTTAATAAGTTCAAAACCAAGAGGATCTTGCCTCTTGAAAAGCTGGAGCTTCTGAAGGCAGACCTCCCTGGCACACTAGGAAGAACACAGCAAGGGAAGCAGATCCCACCAAATCCTGCCATCATTCCAGATGCACAAGGATTTTTAAAATTAGGAATCTGTCTCAGTGATTTATCCAGACTTGATTTGATACTCTCCGAGGATGCAACTGCACAAAATCATCTGCAAAGAAGCAGACTTTTAGACATATTTTTCATTGTTTTGTTCAAATTCACACTTCATTTAAAGTGCTCATGGACATGGAGTGCTAGTGAACTTGCCAAACCTTTTGAAATGGAATATGCTGAATCATGGGAAAAGTGAGGCTGCTTACTTAAAGAAGGTGTCCTGGGTAGCTTGAGTAATATTAAACTGGGTAAAGCAGGACTCTCAGAGTCTTCTAATGATCAGCAAGAAGATAGTTTTGTCACTTTCCACAAGGCCCTGATACAGAGCATTTTATCAAAAATTCTAGGCTGTTCACCTAGTAATGGTCTACCTGTAACAACTAATATTTATAGACACAGACTCTAGTTAAAGATAAAAAAATCAGTTGCCTGGATAGAGTTCAGTGACTCTAAACAGAAAATAAGGGGGAAAAAACCAGTAAAAAATATTACCTTGAATTTACTTCTTTCAATTGCAGTGCTTTATTAGACTGCTCTAGGTATGACTTTTTTTTAATTATGATCACATGCAGCACCATTTGAGATATTTAACTGAATATTGATCAGCTGGTATTCTTCTCAAAAAACCATTCTTTCTAAGTTCTTCTTCGTTACTTAATACCTGGTTTTCCAAAGTGCTGAGCACCTGCAGCTCCCAGTGGCTTCACTTGCAGTAACTACAGTTACCCAGGAAATCAGGTCAGAGCGTGCTTGTATTCACATGCAAGGCCACAGCTTTCAGTGGAAAAATATACATTTTGAAGATCAGAGCATTTTTTATTTTGCTACACCTTCTGCTAAGAAGTGTCTATTTGTCCACAGTAGATGCTGGAGCACTGTCCTTTTTAAGCTGCCAACATCCTAGATCTGCTCCCAGGCTCATGTAGTTAGAAAGCGAGGGTTGTCATGCTGGAAAGTACCTTAAAAATAGGGGTCTGGTGCTGGACCCAGCCACAGCTCCCCATTTATTCCCTTCTGTAAGCCAATAACAAAAAAAAAAATAATTAAGAACTGATGTTTTCTACCCTACTCTGGCTTCTGTCCAGATGGACTATCTGACAAAGTGTAATACAAGCAGTTGCTGCCTTCTAAGTGTACAGGCATTTATTCACAGGAACAAGAGGAATGAGATGAAAAAGGTAAAAGAATTAGGACTCTGAAACTACAATTTCTTGGAGCTGTCTACAGCTTGACACAACTTTTGACCTCTCTATATGAAGAGACACGATTTAAAATTCCATACTTGTGATACATAATCTGAGGCACTTGGACAAATCAGGGTAACACAGGGAGGTCCTTGTTTCAGTGACTCTGGAGAGCACAACTGGAGATTAGGAAAATAATTATACACTGTAAAAAGAGGGTATATGGCTTAATCGAGATTATAAAAAGCTAACTACATCTGGGGCTAAAAAATGGTGTTATCCCAAATTCTCATTAATAGCATCCAATTACTGTCTGTGGTTATGTAACTGTTCATCTCACTATGTGGCCACTTACTGCTGAAGTCTGTTACTGCTCAGCATAAATTGCACAGAGCACAGTGTGCAAAGGCACTAATGGCATTTACTTTGCATTTTGCAGTATAAGGATAAACAAACACATAGTCTGAAGCGAAACTGCAAGTTGGGGGGAGAGGTTATTCTAAGCAATTTTTTTAATTTTTGTACGTTTTAAAATTAGTTCACTTGGCATTTTTTTAGGGGATTTTGCTTGGCTGGTTTGGGTGTTTGTTTTTTATTTTTTTTTTTTTAGCAAAAATGTATGATGGTCATGGGATATAAAAGAGAGTAAATGTTTTCTGGTTTAAGTATGTACTAAAAAAGAGTACACTGTCACATAAAACGTGCCATTAATTTTAGAGGTTCTTTTTTCTCCTGAATGCTATACAAATATTTCAGATCTCAAAGTGCCCATCATTAGAATATGGGAACATTTACTGAGAAGTCTTTGTGTGGGCACTGACCAAACAAAATGTCAATGAGCCTCTACTGGTAAGAACAGGCAGAGATAAAGTAAATGGAAAGATCGGTGAGTCAGTAAATACTGCAAACATCATAGTAGGTCAGGCAATTACCAGAAGAAGAAAAAGACACTGATAAGTCCAGCAAATAAAATGTGATCCCCTCATAAGCTACAAACATGAGAAGGAATGACAGCAGACTAAAGCTGGGGTTCACAGGACATCACCCTTACTGAATGGAGGGCTGACTATTGCTGTGGCATCAATTCCAACAAAGCCTGTTTGTACAGCAAATTACCTATTTCCTTTGTAGAAAGGAAAACAGTGTTTGAGTAGTAAAGCTACTGTGAAAATGAAGAAAGCAAAATCAATGAGCCAACACTTGAGGGAACAGTTGCAAACTGAAACAATAAGCAAAAGAGTTATGAAAGACAAAAGCCATAGACTGAAGCAGCAGGAGCAAAAAATAATAGGCTGCAATGATTTCTGAGAGGATGGGTTTTCATGTTCTTCATGGTTAATGGCAAGACTTCATTGACCTCTGCTGGAGGAGGACCAGGCTTCTTAAGATCGAAACAAAAATGGCTGAAAAAGGACAAAAAGCAAAACAAGCAGTGAAAGGATTCAGTGTGGAAAAAATAATCCAATAAATACTAATTATTCCCTCCTTGTAAGCATAGTGTCTGCCTATGTTGGAGTGCAGATTTCGATTTGTTGCTATCTACTGAAAAATAATAATTTAACAAGCAGCCACCACAGGTTTTTCTATCATAAAGAACAAAACATTCAACAATTCATTCTCACAACAATAAGATTTCTTAATCCTCAACATGCTGTCTGTGGTCTGAAAGTACACAGCTGATCCTCAGCTCCTTTGGAAGTGTTTGTAAAACACCTTTTGCATAATGTAGTAGATAAAAGTAATCCTAGGGAAACAGACATTATAATGTAATGGTGGTATCCACTGGTATGGAGCTTAACTTCTGAAAAGGAAACAAAAATGCCTCCTGCTTTGTATAAATGAGTATATGTCATGAGTAGCAATACACAGATAGTCAAACCGTTGTTTCTAGAAACAACTCAGAAACACTATTGTATTCAAAATATTTCTTTGACTAGCTCTAACAAAGTAATAACAGTTTTCTGTGATACAAGCATTATTTTAAAATCAGAATTAAGCCTTGTAAATTAGTGAATATTCTACTTTACCCAGCAGATCCCCAATGCATAAGTTTAGTATTTTACATCAGATGTTCAATACATTTCTTTTGAAACATGCATTATCTTAACAAGGATCTATGGTATAAACCATATTAACCATGTATTTGCAAACAACAGCTTTTATCAAATTGATTTTTTTCTTGTTAGAATTGCAAAATCAATAGAGGAAAGTGAGACAGTAGACTTCATATATTTAAATTTATAATGTATTTATATTTAAGTTTTAGAAATATCTTTAGAGAGTGGCTTGCATTAAAGGATTTTGGTAGATTAAAGTCATAAGTGAGAGGTATCAGTATGAGCAAATGCATCATAATAGTCTAAGAGGTTAACCAGGAAGAGAATGCATGTATTAAGAAAACAATGATGATGAAACTTTAAAATTACAAGTTCATAGTTTCAAGAAAAACAGTTTCATGTATATGTGTGTGTGTATATATATATATACACACACACACACACACATATATAAGAAAAGGGAAAAATCTGTGAATATAGACATTTGTGACAAAACTGAGTAACAATTCCAAGATAAATATTCAGTATAATATAGAGATAAAATAAATAGGTACATGTTGCTCAGTTTCTCAAACAATTTTAAAACTTAATGCCAGATATTTGTATAAAGGCAAGAAATGCCACAGAAACAGATGTATAACATAAGCACTTTCCTTTGACACAGGATCAGTATGTTTAATGCTTTCTGAGGATGAAACTGAACTGAGATTTAATTTGTGAGCTGGCGAACTAGAGAATCTGACAGAAAAGGTGAAGACCATTGTCTCTCCTTTAACTTAGAGCAAGGCAGACTGGAGAAAGGGGCAGCCTGTTTCTGTAGGTGTGCTCTTGGCACACTGCAAAGAAACCTCTCAGGTTAAATCTGGGAGTACGTTCAAGCAAAGGAATTTGTACTTCTCAGGTCCAGTCATCCTTAGTAGGAAAATAAGCAATGAGATGACTACACAGACATCATCCAGTCTGAGCACCTACAGAAGCACAAGCCTAGGTGCCTAGGGATTTAAAGATGGAACAGGGAGTTTCTTATTGAATTTAGGTTCTAAAAGGTTAAATAGTGGCTGAATGGATTTAGATAATTTGAATCTACTCAGCTGTTGTCTTAGGTGCCTAAATCCTTTCCTGGATCTGGCCCAGAAGAGAAAAGAGTGTTGTGCTGTTAAGTGCTCTGCTTTTACAGAAAATCAATCCCTAACTCCCATATTTTCATTTGGAAGATCCTCCCTCAGTGTTTGTATATCTTGCAATTATACAACTAATTGGACACATTATAAATGCTTAAAGATATTCAAGGGCTTTAACAAGGAGGAAAATGCAATTATTTAGTCTAGTATAAGAGTAGGAAAACAAGAAAAAATTCCTGAGTTTAGAAATTATTGAGAATTAACTATATTTAGAGGAGGAACAATCTCCTTACTAAAATGGCAGAAACTTCAACATTTCTGTTTATTTAAAAAATAATAAATTATTACTGGTAAGTAGGACAAACATGGTATTGCTGGGTGGCTGATGTGTGTCATCTCTTCCTCTAATTTGATGTCACTTGATGGAATCAGCTGCCTTTTCCATTTTGAATATGTGATTTTTGGAGCTGTTAGTGATTATCAGAGAAACCTGTGGAAATATAGCCTTGCATAGGGCTGCTGTTTGCTTGCCAAAAACTTCTGAATGATCAGGTTTTACTCATTTGATCCAGGATGGTAAATCCCAGTCTGGGTCCTTCTGAAGATAGTATTTTCCTTAGCGGTAAATAACATAATGAACATAGAACTAAGTAAGGTAACAGCTTTCTGTAAAATAGTGATAGAGGCTACGAGACAATCAATAGCACAAATGCTTTAAAAGGGAACATCCATTATCCTGTCTGTAAGATCTAAGGAAGAGGAAACATGGAGCTCCAGTGTTCTCCAGAAATATTTCTTCATACTTTGGGAAGGTTTTAGAGTACTGGAGGTTGACTGATGACAAGCACGAAACTGATCTTTGCCTGGAAGTTCAAGGTCAATGGTGCATCCCATGAAATGCAAATCACTGAGGTCTGGTCCACTGTGGAATCTCATTTTCCTTATTTCTCTGTAAGGAAGGATCAGGAGGGCATTTGGATTGGAGATTCTGACTCCAGAGAAGACATGTGACAATGGATTGAGAGCAGACTTGGAGAGAAAAACTTGGGCGTGTTAGTGGACAAGAAGCTCAACATGTCTCAGAAATGTGCACTAAAAGCCCTGAAAACCAGCTATATCCTGAGCTCCATCAAAAGGAGTGTGGCCAGAGGGCCAAGGGAGGTGACTTGGCCCCTCTGCTCTCATGAGACCCCACCTGGAGTGTTTCATTCAGCTCTGCAGTCCCCAATATATGAACATGTACTTGTTGGAGTGAGACCAGAGGAGGCCATGAAGATGAGCAGGGCGCTGGAGCACATCTCCAGACAGTCTGAGAGAGTTAGAGCTGTTCAGCCTGGAGAAGAGAAGGCTCTGGGGAGACTTCAAAGTGCCTTCCAGGACCAAAAGGGAGCCTGCAAGAAAGCTAGAGAGGGACTGTTGTCAAGGACATGTGGTGACAGAACAGGAGAGAATAGGTTTAAAATTAAGGAGAGTATGTTTAGATTAGATATTAGGAAGGAATTCTTTAGTCACAGGGTGCTGAGGCACTGGAACAGGTTGCCCAGAGAAGTCGAGAATGCCCCATCCCTGGAAGTGTTCACGGCCAGGTTGAATTGTGCTTTCAGTAACCCAGCCTAGTGGAAGGTGCCCCTGCCCATGGAAGGGGAGATGGAACTAGATAATTTTTAAGGTCCCTGTGGTGAAGCAACCCCACCACCCACAGGCCACACTGTGATCTGACCCTTCCAAACCAAAACATTCTGTGATTCTCTGGTTCTATGACACACAGGGCAGAAAAAGTATGATGCAAACAGGGAGTGTCACTCACCTCTGGAGATGCATACTCTTTTCTTCAGGGTAATTTCTTTGGCTGAGGAAACTATACTTTAGCTGATTTTTCCAGCAAAAGAAATAAATTTTAGAAAAATGTATTCATATATTTAAGTACAAGCACTAACAAGAATCTCAGGAAACACATAAATGACAGGTGTTATATACAAACTTGGCTAACCTATTTCACTCAAAATACCTTCCCTAAAAAATAACCTTTTTATTAAAAAATAAATAAAATTTAGAAGTTATTCATGTTATTAAGACTTTTCCAATTCACATTTTGTATACATTTTCTTCAAACTATTTTACATATTTTTAAAATTTTTATTTATTAAACCCAAATATTTTACTGAAATACATAGATTATCATTAAATAAAAAATAAAAATGTGAATCTATATTCATAAAATATAAAACAGAAAGAAAAATAAGAAATGGGTCAATCTTGAGCTCTATTAAATGGAAAGAGCTTCAAAATGTCAGAACACCAGATGCATTTTGACAGGTAAATGTAGTTAGCCATATCAATAGTGAAAAGTTCATTGTATAGACTTCCAAAGGGATTAACAAATAAAAGAAAGATAAACTTATTTTTCTCTTAATTTCTCTCTCTCTCTCTCTGTTTTTTGTTTGTTTGTTTGTTTTTAAAAAAAGCCGAAATTACCTTTTCTTGCATCCTGACTTGGCAGTTTTGAATGCTTTGAGATGGACAAGCTGTTATCAGTTTGCATTTAAGAAGCAGAGTTCACTGTGACTCTGATAATAAATTATTTAGATGAAAATTACTTCCCTTTCCAGGAGATCTTAGGAACCTGGTGAATACAAGCCTACACAGGAGCATTTTAAAGTATCTATTCTCATCACAGCACAGGGCTTAAGAAACATTGAATAATAAAATAAAAATTGTTGATTCTCTGTTCTGGTACCTCTATTATATTAATGGTTTACTAAGCAGTATAAAGGATGATACATTCATTGTAGACTGCACTAAAGGACATAGGAATCACTTCCTGAAGGCAATATACATTCATTTTCAGAAAGGGAGTATTTTCCTTCAAAGATACTGTATTAATTTTCCAAGTAATTACCAAGCTTTTAGAGGAAAAAAAAAAGTATTCCAATAATCTCCAGGGTTTGCACAGCCTTTTTAACAAGGATATCTGAATGCCTTCTTATTTTCTAAATACATCTATTTTACTCACAGGAAATATTCACAGAAACGTAACTGGCCTTTGGCTTCCCTGGCTGTGAACTGCAGAGCACATGTCTGTCAAGCCCAAAGCCAACATCCCAAAAGGCCAGCACGCAGCTGCAATGCAAGTGGCAGGGTGCACAGCAGCACAGTCGCTCCCCCCACATTCTACATCATGTGCTCTATTGGAAAATTTGAGGTGTAACACCTGCATCTTCTTCACCCATGCCACACCATTTTCTTCTAGAGGCAGCGCTTACCCTAAGCAGTCTCCTGCTCCGTAGAGGCACTGGAGCATTTGACGCAAAAGTGACCTGCAGATCATACAGCAAATACACGAGTTATGTATAAAGGAATGAACACAGTCTGTTTCTTGTCTTCATCACATTTCTTTCTCAGTAGTAATAGCAGGAGGACTGAGATCCATCCCTACAGTGCTGCTTTCTGCTCTGCCATGATATTAAGAAATAAAATTTCCCAAGAAAATATTAGATGGTAAATGCCTGATAACTTTGCATTATCCTTCCTTCATTCTTGAAACACAATGAAATAAAGCAAGCTGGTTACAAGGCTCCAGAGCATCTATGGCTGCAGCACCTCTGCTCAGGTGCTCAGAAACCCAGGGCAGTTGGAGTTACAAAACTCCCAAGGCGCTGAGAACATAAAGGTCTGCCTGGAGAACAATCTGTATCTTCAGGAAGACAGTTGTCATAATAAACACATTACATGTTCATGCTTTTTTTGTTGCTGAATAAATGTAATTCCTAATCAGTTTTGAATATATTACATAAATTTACATGAACTCTGGCAAATCTTAGGGCTTTGCGTTCACTGTATCATCACACATCTCGTGACAGGTATAAGATTCTGCCTAAATATACATTATCTGAACTACTGCCCTATGAAGAAAGAGACAAGTCATAGGCTTTTTTGGATTAGAAAAAAACATCTTGGGATTTGTACCTATATACTTGTTTTGAGGTTTTCTTCAAGGCTACAAATGGTTAATTCTCTGTTAGTGATAACCAAGACCATTGAAAAATTATTAATTATCTGTCAGAAATAGTCAAATAAAAATGGCCATTAATATAATCAGTAAATTATTAATTATATCCCACATCAATCACCGAGCGAGCTATTCATCATTTGTCCCTGTTCCATAAATTTTCTGTACATAATAGTCATCAAACAAAAAAAGAATCAAGATATTTTTTCTAACAATCTCAACTAAATTATCCATAAATATTTGTGTAATTAACCAGCTCTATTACTTGTCATGTCTCCAAGCAGATGTTAAGTATTCCCCTGCCTATTTCCTAAACAAATTAATATCTAGTTACACTTTTTTTTTTCTGTGTGTCACAGTTACATGATTTTAATCTCACTATGTTACCTGAGGTCAAGTAGCAGTTCATAGCAGATGACCTCCAGTTACATTTCTTTATTGACATCCATATAAACTTTCTCCAATCACGAACAAAGAATATCTTTTGTTCTTTCCTTAGTTATCTTCCAGCTTCATTCAGATTAAAAATATTGCTTGTATACTTACCTCGCAAGGCAAAAAAAAAAAAAAAGCTTGAAACCTACTATATTTACTATCTGTCTGATGGGTTGTTAATTTTCTCTGCTCAAAGGTATTTAAAAGATGTACACACAGATCTTTAAAGAGAACATCCTAAAATGTGTTTTCAAGTCTAAGACAATTAGGACTGGGTTGAGTTAGCTCAGGATATTCTGTGCTATATTTCCAGCTCCTAAACCTGGCAGCACCTTTTTGTCTTAACAGAGTGATAAAGGCAGAAAGATTTCACCCTTTCCCATAAATACATTGGTTTTTTTATTCCTTCACAATTAATAAGAAACCTTCTTCTTCTAGGAATTGGGAGAAGAAACAAGTGTTTTTAGCTCCAGTGCTTACCCCAAGCAGCTACAGCAGCTCAGGGGCTCAGAGAAACAGGACAACACGTGATGATATATTTTCTGTTCTTGAAACACAACAGAGAGGACCCTCCATTAGGCTGCTAATAGCAGGGTTCCTCCAGTGTCTTAGGCACATTTCTTAATTAGCGCTATCAGTTTAAGCATCCATAACTTCACACTCCTGATAAAAGAGAAAGTTTTGTCCTCCACCATCTCTTTTTCTAGGTTGACTTTAACCTAAGCTCTGAGTACATGAACACTTGTTCTGGCATACGGGAGTAGGCGGCACAGGAGAAAACAGGATGACAGAGATGGGAAACGTTGGATTTTTTGGAAGCATATATAATTAGTGCCAGCTTCTGAAGCCGTGATGTTAAAGTCAGAACCTCTGGAATCATCTCTCTTAAAGTTACAATGTGAAAGTTCAAAAAACTCAATAACTAAGATTTGTTTAGCTATCATGAGAGACAATTATTTAAGTTGATTTATGAAGGATGAGACATTTAACTACTGGCAGACAGTTCCAAAATCTGATGACCACGCAAAAAGTCTAAAATCACTCTGTCTTAACCTGAAACTGGACATTACAAAGGCACTGTGGTAATGATCAACTGGAATCACTTATTATAGAATCATATAATCATTAAAGTTGAAGAAACCTCTAAGATCATTGAGTTCAACCAACCCTGAAACTGTTATGTTTCAGCATCAATACAGACACATAAACTTCTACCTCATGGTGCTTTATAGATGAGGGTGTATGCCTATGTATCTTAGGCCACTGGCTTTTTTTTGTGTCTTTCTAAAGGTCAACATCAGCTTTCATGTGGTCACCTTTTCAAAGTTTGATTTTTCAATAAAAATTAAAGAATTGGGCCAGCTATCTGAACAACACAAACTGGCACAGCCCTGCTGAAATCAGCACATCTGTGATCTTTTATTCCAGACAAGGATGCACTTTATAAAATTTTTCTTTAAATATCTTGTGACATTTAGGGACTTAACTTAGAAAGAAATGGATTTTCTGTCAAATCGGGTGACCATAGAAGAGAAGAAAGCATGAATAATGTTTGTAATCCCTTTTTATCCCTAATCAGTCACAGTTTTCAATTGATGTTTTATTCTTAGATGTTTCAGCAATATCTGACACCACTGAATAACATTGAATTGCTGAGAACTTATGCCAGGCTGATAAAAAAGTCACTTAATTTGTTTACCTGCCCATGAACATGATGTTATTTCTGGCATTTTCTTATTCTTTTTCCCCTCCTGTATTCTTTGCATGTATCCAGGGAATTACCTTTTTTTTTTTATTATTGTTATCCAGCATTTCTATGCTTTCTGTGTGAAATACTCTAATTGCACAGCTTGTTTTTCACTTATTCAATTGTCCCATTTCATGATCAAAGTTGAAGTCTATTTATTTTGCCTGTATTTTTAATCTAATGCTAGCTAATATTTAACTGTACAGGTCAGGTAAAACTTTCTTGTTTAATGTTGGGTCAGCATGACAAAGTTCAGACGATAATTAGGGAATATGCATTTATGAGGGGTGTAATTGTTTGTATTCCATTTTGCTATTTACCACAGTATTTTCATAGTGGTTAGCATGATTTAGCTGATAGCTTCTTGTGAATCTTAGTGTTCTAATGGAGTATTTGATCCATTTCTTTAAGAATAAAATGTGAGTAATGCCACAGAACAGCATTTTCATAGGCTCTAATGTACTCTTTACATAGCAATGTGCAACAATAACTTACAAATAATTTTCAAGCTCTTACCTACTTAAATACCAAATGGTTTGTCTATTCAGAAATAAATTTAAAAAATGGATGAGAAAATATTTTCTTATCTGCTCTATGATAATGTGAATCAAGAACCAAGGCAGTACTGACATAAAGAAAAAAATCTGCGTCATACATAAATATATGGCAATAAGTATCTGAAAAATTTAATTTATTCTCATCCAAGTAATTGGTAGAAATAACCTGGCTATCCCTCTCAGCTTGCTGGGTTTTTTTCTTAGACAATTTACATAATAAGAATAACTACATTAAATCTAACGTGCACACCCTACAGAGCAATACCCTTTTTGTTACTGCCATTTCATAGAATCATAGAATACCCTGAGTTGGAAGGGACCCACAAAGATCATAAGATCATAGAATCCCACTCCTGGCCCTGCACAGGGCAGCCCCAAGAATCACACCATGTGCCTGACGGCATTGTCCAAACACTTCTTGATCTCTGTTAGGCTTGGTGCTGTGACCGCTTCCATGGGGAGCCTGTTCCAGTGCCCAACCAGCCTCTGGGTGAAGAACCTGAGTCTGTTCACAAACAATACATCAGAAACAGTGTAGTCAGTGTAGGGCAGTGATGGTCCCCCTGTGCTCAAAACTGGTGAGGCCACATCTCAAGTCCTGGGTTCAATTTTGGGCCCCCTCTCTGAGAAGGACTTTTAGCTGCTGGAGTGTGTCCAGAGAAAGGCAAGAATGCTGGTGAAGGGTCTGGGGCACAAGCCTCATGAGGAGCAGCTGACAGAACTGGAGACGTTTAGCCCAGATCAAAAAAGAGGTTTGGATGTTCTCATCTATATCTGCAACTACCTGAAGGGAGGTTGCATCCAGGCAGGGATTGGCCTCTACTCCCAGGTAACAAGTAATAGGACAAGAGAAAATGGTCATAAGTTGCTCCAGAAGAGTCTAAGTTTGAATGTTGAGAAAAGTTTCTTCACTATAGGGCTGTCAGGCATTGGAACAGGCTGCCCAGGGAAGCAGGCAAGTTGCCATCCCTGGTGGTATTTAAAAGTACATGTGGATATGGCACTTAGAGACCTGATTTAGTGGGGGACTTGGCAGGTTAATGGTTGGACTCTATGATCAAAGGCTTTTTCCAACCAAAAGGAGTCTATGATTTTATGATCTGTATAAAAGTCAGATTCTTCTCATTTGATATTTATTCATTCACACTTATTTCTAATGCCTTTGGTTGATGACTGACCAAAATGCCAATAGTCTTGTTTTATAGTTCAGAACCTATGCACTTCATTACGAAGTGTTGAATGATCACTGCTTGTCTTTTTAGATTCCTGTGCACATGCCATTAAAGAATGTAAATACCCAGCCGACATGATGTAAACATGGGAGGATATTAGTCAATATACTGTTTGAGATTCCTCTCACATTAGCAAGGACAGCACAGTCAACTACCAGCTCCAGGTGTTTAGATCTTTTAAAATCTATGACATATGCGGGAAAACTCTGTTTCTCTTTAAATGAATATTTTCTATTAGAGCTTTCTTATCCAGACTTGCATGGCACATTTATTTCCCTGGGTCATTTTCCATTTTAAAGCAAATAGATTATAGACACAGCATAGCAGTCTGACAGCAGCTTTCCCCTCCATCAATAGTATTTCTATTTAGAGATGAGGATTCAAAACCGGTATTGAAGGTACATGGTCTCTCTTCTCAGGGGAGTCAGTGTACCTGGACATAACTCTGTAAGGCTGAGTTTAAAATTCAAGGAAAACTTGACACTAAGTCTCTTTAATTGAATGTCTAGTGCTTTGCAGGTGTGAGTGCATATCTGCACTTAAAACCAGCTCTACTCTCTGGCCATATTACTTGCCTGCAGGAATGCCGTTGGCATCAGCACCATGGGTTTACCTGGTATCCAAGGGGTGGGCCAATCCCACTGTACCTTGAGAAGACAAGCATCTTCCATGACATTGTTGAGATTGAGTCATCAAAAATCTAGCAAAAGTAGACTAAAGAAAAAGGACTCAAAAAGCTACTGCCTCCATTGAGCTCTAGATATCCCTGGAAGGCAAAGCTGGTATTGTTACCACACTTCTTTTGCCTCTCTTCTCTTTCCCACTTTCTTATTCTCCCACTTTGTCCTTGAGTTCTCTGTAGGGAAAGCTCAGCTAAACTGGCTAACAGGTGTAGGGACATAGACAACAGTGTGACAGTAAACTAGTAAAGTATGAATTAGTATCAAAACTAGAAATTGAAGGAAACTTTCTCTCCTTATAAGAAAGTAAATTTTCAACCAAATAAATTAAAGGAGTATATCTCAACCATCACAACTGACTTATGCTATTATTACTATCATAATTTTTAAAAATTCCTAGTTTTCTGTCAACTTACAGCATGAGAATACAGAAACCCCCATCAGTTATTAACTTGTTATATGGAGAACAACCACAAAATACATACAAAATGCAATTACTATCGTAAAATACAATGGAGTGTAATTTAATTTCCCCAAGAAAACTTCACATTCAGCTTTCCGAAATTCTTGACAGATTGATTTAAGCAATGTAGCCTTCACACTGTTTTAGAGATTAAGCTCAGATGAATGGCCAGCTGAGCCACAATCTGTGACCTTCAGTACCTACCATGGGCCTTCATGGATGATTTCTGAGGAACACAGCCCAGAGTAAAAACCCTCTTGTAGATTACATGTTCCTGTGATCATAGTTATAGGTATGATGTCATTCAAGAATTAATTACTGTGTAACTTGCAAGGTTTTTTGTTTTTATAATACAGTTAGCTTGAAAGCAAATACAAGTCTAATGCATTGTGATCACAGGAACATTGAATATCCGTGTGATTATATGTCCAAAAGCAGGGAAAAATTAACACGGAAAAATTAACACAGATAATACTGTCCTTGAGGTGGACATCTGTATCTAATTATAAGGTTCAATGTTTGGGTTATAAAGATAGAGGACCAGCCCTCATCTTAATAACCTACTTATTTGCTTCAAATAATTGCAAAAGAAAATACCACAATACCAGCAAGTGGAACTTGTAGCTAATTTTGAAGAAAAAAATTAATCCAGCCAGAACTTTCAAGTCTTATTTGGGATTTTCATCAGCTCTTACTGAGTTATTTCACTTTTTCTTACATCTCATTTTAAAGCTAAAAATAGAATTCCCTCAGAAATTTTATTTTTAAAGATAGAAACAGAATTCAAATGGATTTTATTCCATTTACTCAACACCTAATCAGTATTTAAATGTGACTATCAAGATCCTTGGTAAAACTCTCTGATGTTTTACTATTAAAAGGCAAATTTTTTAGAAACTGGACTGGATATCAGAAATCTCACTTTGTGTAAACTCAGGTGCCTAATTACAGATGTAGGCTAAAAGAAAATGGTTTAGGTATTTTTTTAATTAACTTGGGTATGTATAAACCAGTTAATATCTAATCCCATGGCAACCTTTTATTTCACCAGAGGATTAGGAAACAACTGTTCCCCCTTTGTGACCCTAATTCAGTACTATATGACAGTACTGACTTCAGTGGAATTACTCTTAATTCACAGGACTCTCTGGAGAGGAAGAGTATAATCAGATCCCCCAAAAGATATGAGAACTGGGAGAGTAATATGGACTTTAAAGTAGCTGATGTGTTGTATTGAAATGTTTTAGTGGCAGCAGGTTGCAAGGAAATCTATTGTGATGTGCTGCCTATGTTTTAAGCATTATTCTGCTTAAAACACATATTTGCAGGGGATTTTGTTACTACGGAATTATAAGTTACATATATATATATATATATATACACTTATATATATACATAAATAACTTATTTAGATAGATAGAGAGATAGAGAGAGAGATAGGGAGAGATAGATATAGATAGAGGTTAGATATAGATATATAGATATAGATATAGATATAGATTAGATATAGATTAGATATAGATAGATATAGATAGATAACACAGATATATAAAAGCAAGACAGTGTTTAATAAAAAGAATAACCAAAAATTGGTATCAAGAAATTTATGTAAATGCCTCCCATCTAAAAAGAAAAGGTTACATGAACACAAACTAGACCAAAAGTGGAATGGTGTTTGTCAGAATCTGACTGGTGTATCAAATCCATGACAGGAGAAGGAGAAGAGAGGTACTCTTATATGGGAAGTTAAGTTTTCTGGGGAGATTATAGCAGGTTAAGACCCACTGAAAAAAGGTAAGTTTTCCCTCTTCTTTTATGAAACGTCAAGCCCTATAATTTTGTTTTGTTTTACTGAATCAGTCTCACAATAATTTGTCTAATAGAAACAAAGGGAAAAATATCATCATTAAAGACTGAATTCCTTGATACATTTTAAAAATTTTCTATTGTTGGAGCATATCCTAAATATACATATCTGAATCCCAGATATCTGATCAAATAGGAACTATATAGAGACATTATATGGCACATGGAGCAAAAACAAAGGTAAAATAAATTGGCTAGTAGGTGTTAAAGATAGCAGATGTTAAAAATGTCATTTAACCACTAGACATAGAAGTGATACATAATTTGTTATCCAGAATTATAAAAGTTTTAATAATAAATAAGGTGTAAAATATAATTATTGACAAAGCTGAATATATATAATGCTAGGCATTTTTAATTCTATCTAATTTTAGGCAAAAAGCCAATTATTATTTTCTTTTCTAGTCTAACTCCTTTCTTTTTACATTGTCAGATAAGGTATTTTGGCTTGAACTAGGTGTGCTGTTTGGCAGTGATTGTCACATATTGCTATAATGCTCCCATCCTTTCTGAGGTATTTTGACATAGGATAAGCAGACGGCATTATAGGCAGGGCTTCACTACCAGATTATTATATGCCATTATCTGTCTCAAGTGTGAGCTATTATGGAAGGATTTCAATACCCTCTAGTTTCTTAGATTCATAAATTGACATTTTTTTCCAAGACCCACAGCTGTCCACATTCTTGTGGGTTAAAAATATACATGTAATATTTTTGGCTAATCAGGCATGTTCTATTAATTGGTGTTGATTGGCTTGTCTGAAATTCACCCAAGAATGTGTGTATGTTCAAGCAGCAGCAGATGTAATTCTATTGATATAAAACAGAATATTGACAATTGCTGTATTTCTTTTTCTTTTCCTTTTTCACTTTCAGAAATTCTTTCTGGCAGTAAAATGCTCATTAGAACATCAAGAGGAGAGACTGTAACATACAAAACACAGTCCTGAGGTTATTCATGTCTGAAGTAAGTGGCACAAATGAGGCACTCATCCCAGAAGGTTCTGGATGACAGAACCTGCATGCTACATTACTTTCTGAGAACTGAGATTAATAAAATGTTCTATTATGACTTTTCTGTCTTTTAAAAATGATTATTCTAATCTAAATTACTAGAAGAAGCGCACTTTGGCCATCACTTGTTCTCGTGCCCATCTCCTTTGAGTGCTGGCTGATGCACCTGTCTTACTGCCTGTTGTGGAAACTGAACTAGAACTAAGCTATTTTATTATCATTTTTCACAATTTACCAAGAGCAGCAAATAACTTTTTTAGCTCTAAGCTGGGGAAGGCCAAGTAAAAGTGTAGAAGGCAAAGAGTTTTCAATTATTCCAGGTAATAAGATCTGCCTAACACTTGCCATCTGCACAATGATTCAACTACTCCCTATCAGATTACATCTCATATAATAAAATTTAAATAAAATTAAATCAAACCCCTTGTGTCTTTACCTCTATAGCAGTTATTCAAATTACCCTGCTCACATGACTACTGAGAAGTCAAACATGTCAGTGCTGAGGATAGAGAGACACAATAAAAAGGAAGAGCGGAAATCTGGTAACCAAGCAATTGAAGCCATGAGGTTCTGTCTGTGAGAAGGATCAGAAAAATTCCTGTGTTATGCTAGCACAGGCGAGCAGTGGAAGAAATAAAAGTCTTACGCCTGAATATAAGGAAAGAATTCTAGAACTGGAAGTCTTTTATAGCAGATTAACAAATAACACTAAAAAAGCATTTAACACTCATGAGTGAACAGTCATGCTGGTGCAAAGAACCCGTGAGAGACGGGAGAAACATAGTTAAGAAAGAAACACAAAGGGTACAAGCAAAGATTGTGAATTTATATTTAATGTTTAGCCTGAAAAGGTTTCAGATATCACAGACAAGTATCCTGCCAGCATACATGTGTATGACAGCCTTTTGAAATGTAAATCAATAATGTATCACTTATGGAACATCTCAAGCCTCAGGAATGCTATTCATACCATTGATGGTTTCAGTTAATGGCAGAAATGGAACCACATGCTTCAGGGAGCCATATGAGGCCAGTACACAGATATTATAGGCAGAAAGCATAAGTAGCAGAATTAAAACCTCATCTGCACATTCTGGGTAATCAGAAACTAAGTCTCAGTTTATCTGAAAATATCAAACATACTATCATCGGATCATATGATATTACAGTTGTGAGCAACCTCAGAAGGTGCCTAGTGTAATTTCTGTCCCAAAGAAATGTCAGTGAGTCTGTGAGACCCATTGTGTAGGGCTTTATCCAGGTCAGTCTTGAGAATGTCCAAGGAAGAGGAAGGTACAGCTTCTTTAGGCTTAGCAGAGAAAGGACTACTGAAGCACTAAATGGGATTATTTCTTAGTTCTAAATTGAAGATGCATTTGGCATCCCTAAGCCTCAAAGGATGTATATCCCTAGACTGGGATATTTGACAAGGTCTGAAAATTGATACTTTCAAGAGAATCACAGTAGTCTTGAGTTTTCAGGTAAGAGTACAATGAAATTACTATTTGAGATTATCACAATTTCTCCCTCAGAATAGTCCTCTGATTTGTAATGTCCACTTCCTAGAATGTCATAATTTCCTGGGGAGAAAAAATGTTTTCCTAATGAAATTTAAAAGTGCCTTTAGGAAATATTTCTTCTCAATATTCAAAATGACTTCATGGGTTTGTTTTTTTCATGGTAAACAGGGATAAAAACAAGCCCTGTCTTTTTAGCAGTACGGTTCTGCGTGTGAATCTGCCCCTGGATCTGTCAGGATGTGGAAGATCTGGAAGTCTGAAGGTCAGTTTGAATAGGAAGTCATCTGAGTTGTGCATCACTGTCCTAACTTGACACAAGAACATGGTTGTTTTTTGCACCCTAGATGTGCTTTTTCTCTGGCTATTGACACAGCACATGAAAAAATGGGTAAATGAATATTTATCTAGATCAAATGGCATAAAAAATTAACTAGTGTATGTTTGTATTGGTATTTTTTCCCAAGAGCTGTGAAATTAGATTTTCAAACACACCAGCCTGATTACTGAGCTTAAGCACAGTTTCTGAGTGACTGCTTTGGGTGCTACTGCATGTACAGAAGAATTCCTCTTTCAAAAAGCATATCTGGAGAGTTTGGCTATTATACTGGGAAAATAAATATAAAGTGTAAAAATAAGTATAAAATAGTAAAAATTATCATCAACAGAATGAATATCTATATTGTGACTTAATATTCCCCTCTCTTAAATAATTTAAAAAATAATGATAAAAAGAAAAATGCAAAATAAATTAATTGTTATGATGAGGGAAACTTGCTATTTCTGAATATATGTTTTGGTATAGCTGTGCTTTTATTTCTTTTTACAGGCAGAAAAGTTGACTTTCATCTGGAATTTTTATTCATGTTGCCAAATAACTTGAACCGGATGGAAGACAAGTGCTGGAAAAAACCTAGGTTGAAAATGTGTATCTTCCTTGCACTGCAATCAAGTAGACATAATGGCAGAGATAGAAAATCCAGGAAAGCATATTTAAATAAATTCCATCTTAGGCAGCAAAAGACCTTTTCACAAAACAACATATGTCATTTGAGTATCTCTCTTTGTCATCACAGATTATGAGCAAAACTCTCATTTGCCAAGTACCTGTAGTTCATATTGGCTTCAGTGGGGTTATTGAGACAGTATTTAGCACTGATGAAAAATCTACCCATTCATTTGCAGCTGCATCAATATAATTCTGGAGCTGCTAGCTTCAGACAGGCACCTGGGTTTGGAAATATGCCCTATATTACATGTACTTTATCTTCAGAGGCAGCAGATCAGCTCATATGCTATCTTTGTGGAGGAAAATGCTGTTTCAGGATATGGGGATCTCTTCAAATGAATTAGATGAACGCCAATTTTTGTAATATAATTAGACATGATCTCATGCTATGGTATTATGAAAGAATAGTGGAAATAATGAAAAAGGCATATGTGACCTGGATATTTGCAGATTATTGTTGACAGCAATGTGAACAAAAGCACCAATAACTACAGTGTCAGGAAGAATTAGTCTATGTGATTCTGGACGCTACATTGTTATGGAGAAATATTATTACTGTAAGAATAATACTGAGAAATTAAATGTGGAAAAATACAGTTGTAGGGAGAAAATATACATGCCAGGTGGAGAAAGCTTCGCCTACAGAACTGAGTGTTAGAATATGCTAATAATAAAATTGTTAATGACTAAGTGAGCACAGTGTAGAAACTGCAGTTACCTTATTTAGATGAAGTGACTGTGTAAAGTATGTTAACAGAATGCAAAAAGAGCAAAGAAGGTATAGAACACTAAAAATGAAAAAGCAAACTCTGCTTGCTGGGGCTTTCTAATGAACATAGAAATACAATGTACTACTACTGAGATATTTAGGAAAAAAATTACCTTCATCAAGACAGTATGGAGCTGTTGACACTAAAGCCTCATACTGTTTTGGAGGGGTTTTTTCCTTGAGTGAAACAGGAATTTTTTTGCTGTGCTGTGTTCTGGGACTCCATATCCAAATTTATCAAGCTTACTGCACTCTGGTTGAGGTCTACAGTGTCTATGGGTATATATAACAATCATTCTTAGGAATACTTAAAACATTTTCAAGCCAGACTAAACATCTGAAACTGTATTTAGAGTTGATGGAAGTTAATTTTTGCCCTTAAACTGTTTGAATTTATGTTTCGTTTTGGCTGTTAAAGTTTACTGCATTTCTGTCCAGTTTCAATCTCTCCACTTGTAGCCTTTGAGCCTGGATTATGAAACTGTCTCTCCACCTTTCTTCTTCATATCAGACAGTTTCTGGTCCATTTACACTTCCATCTACCTGTTCCCTCTATCCTTCTGTCTCTGAGGCTGAAAACCACAAAAAAAATGACTGTAAGTAGTAGATATGAGTCAAGCAGTGAAGGCAGAAATGCTAAAATCAATGGGAAACATGACACAAAGGGTAAAAGGGAATAAAGTTTATCCAAAATCATAACATATCATATCAGCCCAAATAACAGGAACAAACCAAACCCCATATTTATGTATTAAAATTAAAATAAATAAATCTGCTCAGATTATTCTTATTGCCAGGACACTGGTGCTCGAAAGGAACCACTTACATTGTTCATAACTGCACATTATTGATCCTAAAGTGAATCCGTGCTGGAAAGAAATTTATATGTGATTACTGATTGAAAACACATCCAATCTGATGTTGTCCAAAGGAGATGAAAGGTCTTACTCCCTTCTGGTCACTCTCAGGAAAAATGTCTAACACAAATCTAGTTCCTTCAGAGCAACTGCTGTCCTTTCTTGCCCCTACAGCTGCTCAGCAATTCCACACTGCCAGTTGCTGCAGGGCAGGGGAAAGGAAAAGAGCAGTTCTGGCTATCAACTGCTTGCTAAGATAGCACCATATGGAAATGCTACCCAAGCAGTAATTCAGCTACTATAGCCTGATCTGAGGAAAAAGGCTGAGGAACACAAATAATCATCTTTGACCCATGACCCCTCTGAAGTTAACCTCACCAGTAAAGAGGCAGCAGGTTTACAGAACTGATTGGGAGCAGTAATCCCATTTTGTGAAAGACTTTGATAGGGCTCTTTTTTGTGTTTTTTTGTTTGTTTGTTTGTTTGGGGTTTTTTGTTTGTGTTTTGTTTTGTTTTGTTTTTATTTTTGTTTGGTTTTGTTTGGGTTTTTGTTTGTTTGCTTGGAAACTAAACAGTATGAAATTCTCTGTGGAAGGAAATTGTGTTAGAACTTAGAATGTGCTGGGGCTGTGCACCCTGAAGATCCTAGTTCAGGCTGCCTTTCTCTGAGGACACAGGCCCCCAAGCCTGCTGGAGGTGAGCTAGGAGGAACTTCAGGCTAAAACGGAAACCTTGCAAACTCAGTAAGGTCTAGACCACTGGTCTACCTTTCATTAGCATTAGGTTGAGAGCCAGAATTCACTCTAAATCTGCTCCAAATGCAAGGTGCACTCTTTTATTATTGATGAAAACACATGCAGAACATGCAGATATAGAAGAAGAAGTTCTAACCATACAGTTTATTCAAGTGAGAAACTAAGAAAAGAAATGAATCTCACCTGACAGATGGCAGTCCTATCACTTAATGTTTGAATATATTGCGGACAAAGCAATGGAAATTTAGGTACAAAGATAATTAGTTTTAGAAATATATGGATCTAGTTAAACAAATAACTTACAGAGAATAACTTACCTTTTTCATGCTCTAGCAATGAATTTATTCCTTTTCCAGCTCATTCCATACTTGCTAGGCATACACTTATGAAGACACCAAACTTACGATATGTAATATAATCATAATAGTTCTTACACGAATTTACACGAACAATTATTATAAAATATCATCCCTGAATTTCAGTTATAATGAAAGACAGATTACAGAGAATGCACATATTTATCTACAATTACATTTCCCTGTGGTACAGAATTACTCACAAATAGATGAAGCAAGGTGCTGCTTTTGTATACCATTAAAATTCTTCTACATATAGTATGAGGAAACAAAGAAATTAATAGAAGTATGTTTCATGTCTTGCCTAATTATAATCAACATTCTTTCTGGACTGACGGCTGTCAGAATCATAGAATCATAGAGCCATAATCTAGATAGAAAATCTTAGAGCGGCACAGCACATGCTGGGATCATTCCTGGTGCTTTAATTGGCAGAGAAGGTCAGCATGAGGCACCTGAGGCACCCATTCCAGGCCAAGAACCCAGGGAAACAAAATATGCGTCTTAATACTGTAAACTCACACTCCCAAAAAAGCCCACACCAAAACTACGGCTTAATACGAGGGAATGAAGCCCTGTGGTGAGAGATACTGAAAGAGTCTCTCAGAGGAAGATGTGGAAGCCTCATTGCTTGAATAATTTAAATGCTAAATAAATAATACAAATGCAAATATACTAAAGGGAACAATCCACTGGCAGGGCATTGACTAGATGGTTATATTGATGCTTTTTGTAGTTCTGTTTTCATGATCTGTACATGCTAATTCCAAACTTATCCTAAGTCATGAAGCTCTGAATCCCTAGGCATTCTAACATAGCACATAATAACAGCGATGTATACTGTAGAATAATTGACTTAACTTTTTATGAATCCTTCCAGAAAAAGTTAAGTTGCTTGCTGTCTTACTGTTTTCTCATGTGATTTTACCTTTACTAGCCTAGGAAATTTAGCTCAGAGTAGTTCTGCTCTTGTAGATTTTGCATTTATAATTCATATTCTTGCCATCATATTACTGCCTCCCAGAGTGAATTACATGTAAAATATACATTGAATGAAATTCAAAGTAAGTATAACTTTTTTTATTGTTGATTAAACTAGCTGTAAAATGAAGTAAAAATTTTTAATCACTTTTTAGACTGTAATTTGGTGCAGACACTTCATTTTTGATGCTAAAAATCTGATATACTTTCTCCCATTGAGATATATGAAGTCCTGAACACTAACACCTGCATGCAGACACAGAGATGGCATATACCTAAAAGCCAAATATATTAATCACTTCTGTGTGATCTCACTGATATCAGCGGTCTTGACAGAAATAGGAGCCCTTTTTTTTAAACAGCAAAACTGAAACACAAAAAAATCATAATCAGGACTAATTCAAGGTGAATTTTTAATGATAATAATGAAGTATTCTAATTTTGCTATGTAGGCAGCTGTGTAGACCATGTGGCTGTAGGATTAGGAATGACCTGGTGATCCTGGGGCATCAGCATAGTGCAAGTAAAGACAAGGTACTGCCAGACGGATCCAGCTCTGGCAGCAACAATTGCCACCACACTTACTCTGTGACACTCTCAGTCACATCTGCAGAGATTTGTTATTTGGCTGCTCATGATGTTCAAGCAGCTGATCTCTATCTTCTCCAACAGAAGCAATTTGGCAGTCTGTTGTCCCAGGCAACTGCATACTTTGCTTGTGCCTAAAGCACAGATAGTCATAATCCAAATGATGATCATTATTATTGTGAAGGATTAAAACCAAATCTAGATTTATAAATTGAAATTCTGGGAAGACATTAAAGAGTAAAAAGACAAGAAAGAAAGACTGATAAAAACCAAAGGTGATGATAAGATTCATCAACCAGTCAAGGAATCACAAAGGCCATCTTAGCACAAAATAAAGTTTCAGTATTTCACTCGAAACCTCTGAAGACACTCCCAACCTTATTCAAAATTGTAAGTATATGTAACATAGATGGATGAATAAATTACAGAGGCATGTAGGATATATGTGGTAAAAGCAACACAAATGTTTTATGCTAGTTGGAAGAATGGTGGGACAGAATAGAAAGAAAGAATAAAAACTCCAAGAACTATCAAGACTTGACTGCATATTTTTCCAGTACAAAAAGTGTTTATTCAAATAGAAATGCACTACTAAAATTCTGTCTACAGGAGAGCAAAACATAGAATCACAATAATGAAATGGAAAATACAGGACTTTGAAAAGTAACAACATATGGTTAAAGATTATTTAAACTGGAAATGGGAAGACATTTCTCTTAGGGAAAGTCTTCTGGAGCATCAAAGAGGAAAAGACAAAGTCAAGTACAACAAGAATGCTGGACTAAATCTGGCTATCTCCTTTATTGTTTTTTCCACCAAAAATGTTATGAAAAATATGATTAGAGTCAGTTTTCCCAAGCTACCTTTTCTCGTCAATACCAGATAATATTGCTGAATGCCAAGATGTGGAAACAGAGCAGTAACACATCTTCAGGCATACATTCTTCTAAATTCTTCTATAGAACTTGAGAAGGAAGCAGTTAAAATGCTGGTGTAAACCTTGAAACCACTATTTCAAAATCAGCTATTCTCCTTGAGGCCAGGAAATGCCATATGTAGTTTTGCTGTGGAGCAGCAGTCCTCACTGGGGAGACACTGCTTGTCTGTAGTGCGGGTGGTACCACGAGGGGCAATGCCACCAGGGGGCAGAGGACAAGGGATCAGCCATTCTGGGTGGGTTTTAGCTCCAGAGACACCCTCCCTAGGTATTTTGGTCTCTTGCAGAGTTAGCAACTGTACAGCTTTATAGATAAAACATATATCTCCATGGCATTCTCTATTTCTTTCATCACACTAGAGATGCATATTTATAATGAATTCAAACTTTCCCACTTGCATGCATATTTTCCCAATCAAATGCAAATTCTTCCACATTTTTTCTCTGTGTTTGTTGTAAATTGTCCATTTTTAATATATTTTCCTTCCTCATTTCTCTCACTATTGGCTTGCTACAGAAAATTATCAAGCATTATGCACAATGAGTATTTAGCACTCCAGGAGCAATAGATCATCTACAGGACTGCAGGGGTGTAAATCACCACAATGAAAGATTTTCTGATGCCACCTATTGCTTCTGGAGTTGTTACAACGCATCATTCTTTTGAATTCATCTCCTGCTAAAAACCACATTTCAGATCTTTTCTTTCAGCAGCAGTTACCTTGCTTTGGCTGGGGTTGTCTTGATCAGGATCTGTTTAATATATACTCACATAATCAACACCAAAGTTCAAGGTGCCATCAGGACACAGAAAAAGAAAAGGTTTTCCAGAGTCATGGAGTTCTGATGCCTTCAGTTTTCAGGCAAGTATAGCATGGCCCTCAAATATAACACGAAAAGACAGGGTTTCAGTAAAATTTTAATTCTTAAAATTATTTTTATCTTTTTCCCCCCCCTTGATTTCTTTCCAGATGGGCACCTGAAGCACTGAACTCTGCACTCTTCTGGCCTGTAGTTGATCTAGTTTGCTACTAACTGTTGAATACAAGAAACAAACACTGATTGTTCAGTACAGGTCCCAAATTTATTGTGATTATTTTCTATTGCTGGTGTAGAAACACCGAGGTGCCTTTTTTTTGTGTAAAAATGAGAATGAAGTCACTGCTGGGCATTAGGTCTTGACTAGATGTCAGGTATTATGGAATATATAAAAATATGCTTCTCTTGCTTGTGTACACTCTCTCTAGTGCTGTCTTTGGGAACCTGAGTACATTTTCAGGGGAATATATGTCCTTGGTAAAGATAAAGAGCAAAAAAAAAGAAAAATTCAACCTGTGGCCTCATCCACCGTCCAAACAGAATAAAAAGTAGCTAAAAATATTTTAAGAGGTTTATTCTCTAGTGTGAACAGTCACAAAAATTTCTTCTCCAATTACTAATACAGAAAAAATATGGCTGTTTTCCCTTTGATTCATATCTCTGAGTATAGAGATTAAAGCATTTTGTTCTGTAAATAAGTAACATTCACTTCCTAAGACTGGTTATGTGCTTGATTACATATCACTTAGTGTAGATGAGGCTTTGTAATTACTATAATGTCAATTACTGTGAAGCCATCTACATACAGTTTATGTATATATAAATTATATTTTCAGATATTTACAATTGTGTAAATCCAGGATGATTCCACTGAGATTAAACTAAATTAATCTAGAAATGTACCCACCTACTTAACAGACTGTGTCCCACCACGGATTAATACAGAGCATGGCACACGGTAACAGAGACAAAGGCCATACCTGAGAAAAGCTCACGGGAATAAGGAAACACCTGTTTGTGCTGCGGAAGAACAGGTGGGAGGCGGTGATTTGCAGGCTCAATATCCTGTGCTTGCGACTACAAAGAATGGTGCTCGTGTGCCTCCCTTTTTTTTTTTTCCCCTCCTTTTCCCTGTGAGTTTATGAAGCCGCCGTTGCTTTGCACTACCCTGGAGATGCCTTTCCGGTACCGCATGGCTGCCCCCGCTCCCTCCCCGTATCACCTCGCGAGCCGTGCTGAACTCACACAGTTCTGCCTGCTCGGTACTACAGGAAGCCTTAATTACAGCCTGAAAATAATACCCGCTTCCCCCGGGAGCCGCCCCAGCTATTCCTGTGGGATGGGAGAAGCTGAGACGAGCCGGGTGGGGGGAGGCTGGCGCTCCCCGGGCCCGTCCGTGCGCACCGGCGGGGCGGCTGCAGCACCTGGGACAGCTCCGGGCTGGCGCTGAGCCCCGACCCGACTCGGCCCCGGCCCCGGCCCCGGCCCCTGCCGCCGGGGCGGAGCCCGGTCCCGGTTGGCACCTCAGCGGCGGGGTGGCCCCGGCTCGGTGCCCCGCGGGCCGGGCGAGGGCGGCCGGGCAGAGTTCGTCCCCCGCGCCGCGGGGACCCGGTGCGCTCCGCGCAGCTCGCTCGGCGCCGAGCGGAGGCTCGGCCCCCGGGGCATCCCCCTGCCTCCCGGGAGGGGGTCGTGTGGCGAGGGGAAGTCCTCGCCTGCATCACGCTGCGGGAGGAGGGGACGATCCCGTCCAGTGGGGCGAGGAAGGATGCCGAGGGCTCCGGTGGTCCCCTCCCCCGCTCCCCCATCGCTCAAAATCGACCCCTATTCGCGCCTCCCCCAGCCCCAGACGGGGCGTGTACGAAGCTCTTTCCCTCCCTCCCCTCCCCCGGCCCTGACAGCGCCAGGGGCTGCCGGCGGGCCACGCTCCGGGGCCGCGCAGGGCCGGCCGTGCCGGAGGGCGGGACCCGGGGCTACCGGAGTGGCGGGGCCCCCCCGCCAGCGCCGTTGGTCCCCGCCGCCCCCCTGCAGCCGCCGCGGTGGGGGATGTGACACGTCGCGGTGCTGCTGGGGTGTAGCTCATTCCTGATGCCGCCGTTTGTCGCTGAGTTTTGAAGAGATTTATTGGCTGGCTCTTGCTAAACCACGCTTGAGTAATCCGAGCTGCTGCGCGCCGTGGTGAAGCCCGGAGGGGGGGAACGTCACTCCCTCTGGCAGCGGAGCAACATTAGTCTTCCAGCCCTCAAACCACCACTACAGCGTCGGAAACTGCCGGGTCACAGCCATTTGCTTTGGAAAATTGGCGGTGTTTGGTGCTAGAGATCGATTACCCTTGTAATCTCCCCCCCGCCACCTCCTCCTGCTTACCCCACCCCTACCCGCCCCAGACAATAGCGTCCGAGCTCCTCAAGGAAAAAAAAATAGAAAAGAAAGCAAGGAGAGAAAGAAAGAAAAGGAAGGAAACTGGGGGATGGATCTGACTCCAATAGGAAAAGCGTGTCTCTAGAAGTGGTGCTAATGGGAAGAGATTTCCGATCTCCAGAGGACGATGATTTGTCACAAAGGGTAGCTGGCTCGGTGCTTTGGGCTGGAGCCGTGTAGGAGATCCTTGGAGAAGTCATTGTGCACAGAAAACCGAAGACCTGTACAAACATGCCTGTTCGCAGAGGTCATGTGGCACCACAAAATACATTTTTGGGTACAATCATACGAAAATTTGAAGGGCAAAGTAAGTTCTCGCTTTCTGTCTATTTCGCTACAGTACTTTGATTCTGCTTCTGATTAATGGACAGCAGCTCCAGAGTATTTTAAGTTTGTAGTTTGAAAAGAAAATCCTGGAGGTAAGGAGGGGATCCCTGTCAGCAGTAACATTGTTTCTGAACTAAAATACAGATTATTGACTTGAATTATTGAATGCTGGTTTTGGGAAGGGGGGTGGGGGGGGGTTGGTTTTTTTTTTTTCCCTGTTATTTCACGGAATAGTTTTTAGCTTTGACTGTATCCATATTGTATAGCTATAGAAGTTATATCTCTTACCTTTTTCTGAACTGGTGAGATGGCTCTAAAAGCAGAGTGGACAATCTTGTTGCCTGTGAGATGTCTAAAAAATAAGCTAGATTTATTGTTGTTATGACTGTTATTGCTGTTAGTTATAATTCTAATTGCCATTTCAAAATAAAGCAGAACAGCCTGACTTTGATTTAGAGGAAGCAGATAATATGCAGAAGAGTTATTAAAGAGAAAGTACTCTCTTACCTTGTTGTCATGACTGCATTTTAATAGAGCTGGCAAATTTCTCTGTTTATGTAAGTCTAAAATATCTATCAAACCAGTGCAAATGCATCCTCAGGGAGAGTCTGTGAGATCTTTTCCAGTGCAGAAGCTTACTACCTGTCAAGGAGGCTGAAGCTGAAGTGTTTTAGCTGGCAGGAACTCTGGTTTACTATTAACTGTAAGAAGGAACACTTGATGCTTAAAATGAATTTCATTTAGAAACAGTAGTTTTATGTATGTACATTGATTTAAATATTTAGCATAATTTTAGTATCAGTCTGGTGCAAACCCTTAGAGCTAATTTCAGTTTATATCTTTCTTTATACTAAAATCCACATTTACATTTGTAATATTTATATGGTTTGAGAAAAAGATAGAGGTGGTGGTTTTAGTCCTAAGTTATCTAAATGCTAAGTCAGTGTTGCTACTGAAGTAAAGTTTTTATGTAGTGAAGTGTATATTTTTTAAGGTAATAAAGCACTAGCTGCTAAATAGGTAAGTGACAGTGAAAGTTCAGCATGATTCAAAGACAGTAGAAAAAGTAAGAATGAAATCTATATTTTCTCTCCAAATATTTCACTGTGTTCACAAGCAGACCATATTTAAAATTTTGAAGACTTGTACTGCTAACTTGGGGTCATGTAAAAATGTTTTCTAAAGCAAGTGAACTCCTAGCATAGTTAAGTAAGAAGAAATTGATGTTATTAACAGTAAATGTATCAAAGCTGCACATTTATAACTACAGTGGGAACAGTGTGTTATGGTGGTAAATGTAGACAAATGAGAGTTGAAAACTTTTGAACCTTTTGTCAGATAAGAGTTTGGAAAAAGATGATGGACAGAAGCACAGAACTTTAGCGAACTGTCCAAAATGTTTCCAACATCACAATCACTTCATGTACCTTCATGCTCCTTTTTTTTTTTTAAGGAATATTCTTCCTTCTGTTCTTTCCTAGATAGATTTGTTAAAATACTGACTATGAACTTACTGTCATTCAGCTAAAGAAAATCCCTACAGAGCAGACTAAGGTGGTTAAACCTTACTCCAGGAAGCCCTTCACTTGAGGAAAACCCCCTTCCCAGGCCCCTCTTCTCCCCAAAAGAAGCTACTAACTTTTCATGGACCTGCCTGAGGTGCAACTGACAGGGTGGCACTCATCCCTTTGGCTTCAGGGAAGCTAGAAAAGACAAAATCTTGAAGTCAAAAGGAGATTTGCAAAGACTTGCATAAACTGGTATTATTTCCTTAGAGGACAACTATCTTCATCTTTGATGTATTCTAAATTGATTGAAGTTTCTTTAAAAGCTATGGACCAAATTAGCTACATTAAATGACAGAAAATCTCTGCATTTCAGGTATTCCCAGTGAGAAGAGGGTTGCTCAGCATCCATCCATGCAATCGACACTGTATGAAATGTTGAAAGAGTACTAAAAAATGCATAACTTTCTTTTATTGCAGATAAAAAATTCATCATTGCTAATGCTAGAGTGAAGAATTGTGCTATCATCTACTGCAATGATGGGTTCTGTGAGATGACTGGGTTCTCCAGGCCAGATGTCATGCAGAAACCTTGCACCTGTGATTTTCTTCATGGGCCAGAGACCAAAAGACATCATATTGCCCAAATTGCGCAAGCACTTCTGGGGTCAGAGGAGAGGAAAGTAGAAGTCACCTATTATCACAAAGATGGTAAAGTCTGGTTTTATTTTCAGGATTTATGTCTGTTTGGTTATCAGTTGATGGGTAAAGCAAGTGTATCATTTGCTGGCCTGATCCTTTGCCAGAGGAGTGTTGTAATTTCTCCGAAGTCCAATGAAGTACGCTTGTGTGTATCAGTAAGGGAATCTGCCCCCAGAGCAGTGGGTGTACGGAGTGTATCACTGTGCACTGACTCTAACAGCTGAATGAAGCTAGCATGGTGTTTCCAACTGTTGAACAGAAGTTCTCCTCTTGGATGGTTTAAAGCAGATGTAAATCTCTTAAAGTATTCAGCACAGAGGAACCACACCTTGATTTCAATGCAGTATTTCGCTGGGAAAAGTATCACAAAGTTAAAAGTAGGAAAAAAAATGGCCTATCATGAGGAAAGCCTTAGCTTATAAAGAAAGGGAAAAGTCGTAGCTGAGATATTGTGAAGTTGTAGTACCTGCAAGTGAACCACTGAAGCTGTCCTAGAATTGTGTTGTCATGGTCCAAGTTTGGGAATGGCTACACTATGAACGTTTTCCCTGTTATTCAGTAAAGACTCAATACATGCAGAATGACTAAATCTGCTGATTCTTTTTTTTCTGTTAAGAGCACAAAATGAATAAAGGTATTTGCAGATTGAAAAATGCATGCACATGAAAACTAATTATGATGCATAATAGTTACAGGTAGAGTTTTTTGTTGTTGGCTTTTTTTTGGTTAATTACCCAGAGTTATTTGCAGAAACATCCATCTTTCAAGCAAATCCAAGTAATGGATAAGTGTGGTATACCTTATTTTATCTGTTGCTGTGTACACTCTTGGGAGAAGGAAAAGGAAATTCATATTCAAATGCTGAGCTTAAATTAGTTCTGGAGCAGTGCCAGTGTGTTGTTTGTATCAATTTTAGAATCCCATGCAATGTGCTCTCATTTTAAAGTCACAGAGTTAAACCCTGTTCTCAATAATTCTGTTGTTATCTCGGAGAGACTTAAGTAATATTATTTTTAGCTTATGCTGGTGTAATTCAGATAGGACTCAGGCCAACCATTCTACCCACGCTACCAATATTTAAGCATATTCTTCTTCGCAGATTCTCAGTAGAGTCCTTTATTCTTAGATCTGCTTTGGTGGTCTGGAGCAGGTTTCGGTCAAGTTTTGTAGCTGTAGCTGTGCCTTGAATACAGATTTCTCAGGAGACCTGACACCGTGTGTTTTTACACATCTAGCCTGTGTTTGTGTTAACTTGGTGTGTGTTAAAAATAATATTGCAAAAGGAGAATGTCATTGCTAACTTTCACAGCCACCAGCCTGGAGCACAGTTTTGAGATCTGTTAGTTGAAAAGTGCTACAGTCTCCCAAGACATTGGGTGGGAGGGAAAGGCACTTAACTAAAGTACTGCTTATCTCTCAATTACTGAACATATAACATATATATGTATATATATAAATATAAATATATATATATACACACACATACGCTTTTCTAAAATGCTGAATTCTGCCATCATGTAACACACCATAATCAGTTTGGGGCAAACCAAACTAATATTATCCATGAAAATTGACATATTTTCCAGAAATAATTTTGAATGCTGAGTTATGGATTATTCAGCACAAATAATCTTGTGCATGAGTTTTCAGTAACTTCATTTCTGTGAATAGTTTCTTTAAATGCCTAGACCTTATGTTTGAAGGTTAAGGAATTTCAAAAGCTACAGACAACAGTTCTAGACAAAATTGAATTGAATTTCTCAGTATGTCACTTCTCTAAATGTGAATAGGGCTTACCATGTGCACTATATGATCTGCTAAATTTAAACAAATACAAGTGAATTACATAGAATCATAAGTATAATTTAAAAGATCAAGTCAATGATTACATAAAAAATTGACAAAATATTAGATGGATCTGACATTCAAATTTGGTTTTGCAATATAGAGCACGCGTATATGTACCTATATATAACAGTGTGTGTAACAATACACAGAAGGGTGATACCTAACAAGGACTTCCTCCAGGTTGTGAAGCAAAATGAATTCCAAGAATTTTCTAAAAAATTAAGAGTTTAGTACCGTGTTAATGGCTTATTTTGTACTGCGTGCTGTGAGTGAGCATGGGAATATTTTGAGGTCAATTCTAGCACAGTTAGAAATGTAATTTTCTCTATGTGTTACTCCAATGAACTACCCACTGCTTGAAAGTTTCCTCTGACATTTTAATTCATAGCAACCCATTGTATAATATTTAGCATAATACTAACCACAGAGAGGAGGAAGACACTTCATGAAGGTGTGAATTACTTGAAGTTCCACTGACGGGAGGTTGTGAAGAGCATATTACACACTCCTGAACAAACACCCAGTGAATTGCAAGTAAAACCTTATTTCACATCACACTATCATTTACTCTACATAAACCATTGATTATATTAAAAATTACTTTAATATTTTGAAGTAAAGCAAATGTCATCAGGACCTCTTATAAAGCTGACCTGTAATCAGAAGTCCAGCAACGCAGATATCAGAAAGGAAGTCCCTCCATAAATAATGTTTTTTGATTTGAAATACTACTTCACATAATTTTAAAATGTCACAGTTTAAAAGAAAATTCTTGCTGTAGAAAAATGGTATTGCACATGTACTGGGAATGAGGATTCTGATGGTCTGTACTGATCTATAGTCCACTTTTCTAGATGAAAGTACGATATTTTGAGTTTTAAACATCTTGACGATGCAAGACTGAATGCTGCTGTTTGTTCACTGATTTAATCTTTTAGCCAGATCACACACTCAAAGAAGATGGGACATAAGGATGGGAACAATTTTGTAGCAAGATGATTTTTAGAAAATGGCAATTGCTTGAATCTACGCTGCCTTAAACATGACAGACAGAAGATACAGTGGGCAAAGGAGGACAAAAATTCAATGTATCATAGTTTTATAAATGTGTAACTTGAACTGGGCCTGTTTCTCTCTTCACTGTGCAGTGTGGGAAGGGTGCAGAGGAGAGGTGTAGAATGCTTGTAACAGGTTTTTGTAATTGTTTAGATAGCATGGAAATGGGATGTCAGCATTACCTGGGCACCCAGCAGACCCTGTCCCAACCACACCAGTGCACTGTCTTCACTAGCTCCTCCAGCAGTGTTTGTATCAGCATAGGATCAATAATATACCCTACACTTGGTTTTAATTTCTTCTCACTCCTTTTTCCATTTAGAAGGATATTTATGCAATCCAGGCAAAGTTCTAGTCCTCTGTCCTCTTCAAGTAGTGCTACAGTAGGCAATTACAAAGCTACCACAATAATTAATTACTGAGAAAAATGTTTGATGGGAACAGATGGATGTCAAAATTAAGGGTTCAAATTTATAGGTTCTCATTGCATAAGAAGTTCTGTAAGGTCACTAGATGTACTCATGGGACTAAGGACACATTTCTTTTTGAATGTAAATATCCCTTTTTAAAAAGAGCAATAGATAAAAACACGCAAATCACAAGAACTATTATTTTGAAACAGATTTTTTTTCAAGAATTGCCCTTTAGGCATTAACATCTGCTTAACTCAAAAATTATACTCATATCAAAGCAGCAGTATCACATATCCTTCACTATTTCACTTCATTTTCACTAGTCTTATGGCTATGTGATCTGATTTATACTTGAAGGCAAGATATTGTTTATACAGGATATCAGATCTGATTTTAATAAAGTTATTTGTTGGTGAAAATGTTTGACAGCTCTTCCTTTGAGGACTCCATTTTGCAGTTTAAGTCATTATTGCATAAATCATTCTTGACAGATGTAAAATATTGCTTGAGGTGATAAAGCTGTAAAGCTTTTGACATAAAAAGTATAATTATTTTGGGATTGAGAATGCATATATAATAGTCAGGAAGGATTGTATCACACTGAATACTTTTTTTACTTCTTCCTATATGCTTCCTATATGCACAGTGACCTGTGTGTAAGCTTGCAGATGATACCTCCTATAGGGAGGTAAGGAGATCATTTAAGCTTACCCTATACACATCAGATATTCTAGGAATGAGAAGAACTGCAGCAAAGCAGAGATTTGAGCAAAGATAAGATTAAGCAATTAATTGCAGAGTATGTATAAACCTCACAAACTACTTGCCACTTACCCGGTTTCAAAAAAAATAATTTGCTACAACTGACTGCAAATTAAACATGCTTGCACTTTAAAAACACATTTGAATACAAATATTTTAAGGCCTTTTAAGCTCTTTTTTGAGGATAAGAAAATAAAAAAAATTGTGCAAACATACTGACAAAATAAAGTGAAAATCATATTAAGTGTTTTTAAATAGGAAGATCAGGACTTCGTTTAGAAACTCATTGCCTAGACTTCAGTCAGCATAGGTGTTTTATCCCGTTTGTTTGAACCTACCAATCAACTAAAAATACAACTGAAAAGAAAGATCCTTGCATGTGTGTAAAGTCTCCTTATATTACCTCTAGCATGAGGGTCAGCAAGCATGGTCTTGATCATAATTTCAATCCCTTATCCAGAGCTGCTGAGAAAAGTCAGTGAATGTAATCACTGTCTAATACTCTGCTGCTGTAGGAGTTCTTGAATTAAGAAATACTCTCTGAGTACATTTTGATAAATTAAATGTTACCCCCCAGAAAAAGCTGTCAAAAAACCCTTTCTTAAATGCAAGTGTTTTCCAGGCATTCTTAAAAGAAAAAACCTTGGATCAAATCCACAATGTTACTGAAAGTGTTGAACTATTAGAAATTGAGGCCATTCATTCTTATGTCTGTAGTGTTTTTACCTTAGGCTTCAATAATTGTCCTACAAGAGAAAACCTGTTCCTCACCCCATTCAGTATTGCTGATTTTTTATCAAGGGCACTATCAGCAGTGAGACAATACCCCAGTGATCCGAATATCTCATTTATTCATCGCCGTTCAGATAAAGCTCCTGTGTCTGACCAGAATTGTGGGTCACACCTTATGCACATCTCACGTGGGATACCTGATGATTACGATAAAGCACCTCCTGGATATACTGAGTAGGCTTATCTATGGGTCAATTTCAAACTTATTTTTCAATTCGTTGATTTTCCAATATATTCCTTTTTCTTCTTGGGTCAAGATGAATTTATTTTNTGAGAGATAGTATCCGAATAAACAGGACAAAAATTAAATTGCCTTTTAAATCATTCTCTTGTTAGTGTTTATGGCCAGAAATTATGAATAGATATATATAAATTTAGCAAATAATGAAGGCTACAACTGCTATTATTATAGATGCTGCATCTTGAACAGAAAAAGTAATCTTAATATGGAAAAATCCTTTCTGACAGTTTTAAGTTCCTCCACAGCACAAATAAGAAAACCTGCAGGCTAGTGGATCAGGAGTCTTTCATTTCAGTGTGGTATTCTGAGGGAACTCTTCTTCCACTTGGCTTCCAGAGTACAGTTTCACATCAGGATTCGGAAAGTCACAGGGTCAACTTGCACTGATTAAGGGGCCCAAATTTCCTTTGTTTGAGCTACAAAACCCCCCAGTGATTCCTGACTTTCAAAAAGAGTGCCAGAGTGGTAAGAAAGGCATCACAATCTGGAGTGAAATGGTACTATGAGGTTATGATATGATACATATACTCAAAAGACTTTCATCTTTTAATTAGGCATTGCCTGACAAAATTTTTTGTCTGCTTTAACTATGCTGCTTTTAGTTGTAGTGAAAGCTATTTTGATTTTAGGTTATGAGACAAAAAGAACAGATGCTGTCAGTCTATTTTTGGTGTTGTTTCACATGATTTATTGTGTCCTCTTGCCATAATCATTGTGCATTCATTCTAATGTTACATTATGATAAAGGAGTTAAAGAGAGTTATTGCATACTCCTAATTTGCATTATTGATTGGTTCTTTCCCTTCTACAGCAAATTGGCCCATATATCAAAAAGAGATGCTGAGAGCAAATCAGAAATCATACCTTGCAATAGACATGGGTCAAGAGCAACTGCTTTTCTAATAGCTGCCTTTTGCATATTTGATATGATACAAACTTCAGAACATGGCACTTTGAATAGTACCAATGTTGGCATCAGTGTTGTTCTCTCTGGTTCCACGCAAAGCAAAGAGAACAGTGGTGTGGATTAGATTTTGTGTTTGTGGTTTCAAGTCCAGTTTTAAAGCATTCCCTACATATTTGACTCAGTCTATGTGCTAGATAGTCCATGCTCTTCCCAGCTAAGTACGGAAAAAGCTTTATCAGGCAGTATAGGATTCAGAGTAGCAAGAGCAAGCTGGCTATGGAAATTGCTAACTGAGTCTGGAAAGTGCCTATCTCAAAAGCAATCAGAACTGTAGCTGTGAACCTCGATCTAGGCAGAGCAGATAAATGGACAATGAGAGTGGTGTATTGTGTCTCTATAGTTACAGCTGGTTTCACACTGTCTGCATCTCTGAAAGTTCACTTCTCTGAGGAGGGAAGTATTGGTGTTATAATTTTGTATATCTTGAGCATTTTAGTCTAGTATATTGGTTTTGTTTTAAGGGAAATAACATACATAAAGTTATTTCTTAGAAATTAAACTGAAATTTCATCTTGAAAGCAGAACTGTAGTCATAACTAGTCACAAAATGCTTTTAGACCTCCAGTATTTCCATGGATGCTCAATTTTAAGCTCCCTCACCAACTTTCTGATACAATATAGCCTTTTAATTTTTATTTTTCTCAATTCTTTAATTTTGAAATCACAGTAAAATCTCATCATGAACTCTCACCACAAAGGATACGAATATTCAATCAGAAAAAAGTCAAAGTAAACAGTATAAAGGGAAGGTCTTGCTGTCTTTTTCTGTTTCATTAACCTGACTCTAATTATAGATCTCATTTTACCTAGTTTTGATAGTGCCTTCAGTTATAGCAGTGAAGTTCTATCTACAAAAAGAATGTATTTCAGCTTCTTTGTTAGCAAAGAGTCATTTTGTCATCAAAACGTAAAGATGGAATTTGTCACAGTGTCAACATTATTAACTATTTCATTACTGATAATGAATGGAAAAGACCAGAATCACAGCTACCCTTAGTATTTGCCTGATTGCTGAAAGTTCTTGTTTTCCTCTGCAATACTGTAGTCCATAAAAATATTTTCTTTTACATTTACATGTAAAAATATATTTTTTTACATTTGTTTTACATTTTGCCATGACTTTTAAATCCCGGATTTTTCATATTAGACTGCAGTGGAAACCAGAAGGTCTTGCCTAAATGGTCAGTTCACTTCAGAGATACACCAGAGTTTACTTAAAATACTGGGAAATTGGGATTTGTCACAACACCCAAATACTGATCCTTGACAATATAAGCTTATGAAATGTCGTCCTCTTTTGGGCAAATGCAAAGGACTATATGGTAACTGATTGTTTCTGCAGGTAGAAACAGTTCTAAAGGCCTGAGAGCAAGATACCAATACCTACATACATAGGACTTGGCTTGCACACCAACAGCTTTCATAGAATTAAGTTGCAAAGTTTAAATTTCATGACACTAAGTATCCTGATCTTTAGGTATTAGAGCAGTGCTGGTAGAGACACAGCGTGCTATTCCTAACTATCAATCTCTGCTGCTGCATAAAAAGACCACACATTATGAAAGAAAACTGCAATACACTGACAAAATCTTCTACCATTTTTATCCACAGGGTAGACAGGCAGAGATAACTTCAGAACAATG
>VWZD01008630.1:336469-404811 GCA_013396695.1 Sakesphorus luctuosus
ATTGAAAAGCAGTTAATCATCATGTAAATGTGTTTCATCACTAACATGCATGTGCTAAAGCACTTATTCCCAGATGTTGTCAGACTTTGGAGGATGTGCCCTTTTGAGATTATTTCTTAGAGCATTCTTTGCTGATTTTCATTCAAATCAATGCAAGTGTATCTCTGAAAATAGCTTGCAAATTTCCTCCTTCCAAAACTCATTTATTCCAATCTGCTTTACTCCTTCCTCTCTGGTAAAAAATGCGAGATAATCTCATTAGTATTTTGCATGTTTATGGCATTTCTTTTTATATTTTCAAAAGAACATGAAACTCAGTAGTTCACAAATCCTATTGTCATAGTATTTAAGGTAAAATACTTTTGCACTTCTGTCTACTTGCTTAAAAGATGTCTTTCAATTCACAAATGGGAAAGAAAGAAAACCGAAAGCCCATGTCATTTTAGATAATGATAATAGAAGACAGGAAAATGTGTTTTATTTTTTCCATTNGTATCTATAAATTAGAATCTGAGCCTTCTCTGTGGATTAATGGAGCAGCTCATGAACTGGTGTGAAAGTCTATATCAATCCTGAGCCAGTCCATGCTGGTTCACAGTTCAGAGCATCCTTTTCAGATCATCCTTAGTCTTTCTATAAGTTATGCTAATTGTTCATGGCAACAAGAAAGTGAGCACAAAGTGCACAGAAGCATCTTTAGTGTTTCAAAGAAGAGTTTTTTTAGAGTGATAGAGTTTGAGAACTGTTTGTGGGTGAACACAAAACTATATTAAAAGCTTGTTCCTCTTTATCTGGAAACATGCAAATCGCTTCTCATGTCAGAATTAGAAATGGGGCCTAAGAACCTGCTCCCAAATACCTAAAATGTTAACTAAAACCTACTAACTGCTACTGCAGCTACAGCAGATTTAGTGTCTGATTATGTGATGTTTGTAGATCAGATGTTGGGTGCAGGTGGCATCCCCCTTCTATGTTTACTGTTTATTTAAAGAGGTGAAATGAGGAAGGAATATATGGTTCACAGGCAGTTCTTCCTAGCTGTCAGGTATGCAAGCCTATTTTATAAAAACAAATACACAAACCAAGAACCTTACAGCTAAGGGAGTTATACAACAGACCATGCAGATCTATTTGCATTCATTTCTGGTTGTCTTTTGATCTCCTTGGTAAAAAGACAGATCCTGCAGACACAGAATTACCAGTAGTGTCACTGTCTCTGCAGAACTCAACATATGCAAAATGCAATTATTAGCCAAACAAATACATTCTGTGTGGCTGCCTGCTTTTCAAACATAATTTCTCTAACATTTGAATGTCTAAGAGCATTTGTCCCTACTTCATGGGAATGGATTGAATTGTTTCCCTTTTAAGTACTATTTTAGTCTTAATCCCTTTTCTTTTCACCTTGGGATCATTTTCCTACAAATAAAAAGAGTTGAGAATAAAGCACTTAATTTTCACTTTCCAAGGAATATCTGAAGAAAACATAACTGTTTTTTGAAATGATGGAGAAACAACTCTACACATTTAACCGCAATTGTTACCTGGAAAGTAGATTATCCAAACTGGGAGGGTGGGAGGTGGAAGGGGTGGGGTGTTGCCCCTTAGGAGGCACAGGCACTAAAATAATAGATACAACTAAGGTATTATCGCTATAAAGTTATTGCAAGGGAAATGACTGACCTGAGGTTTTAAATGTAAAGGCAAATTTAGGACTAGATTTTCAGTTATATGTACATATTATAATATGTATTATAAAAGTACATATCTTGTTCTCAAGAGGTTTAAAAACCAATTTGAGGAGCTGCAGAAATTATCTCCCATCCCATCATAAACAGATATTCTATAGTTCACAACAGTTTTACTAATAAGGCATTATTCTTATTAATACATTCAATTATGGGAAGTCTGAAATCAACACCAAATTAAAGTGGCTCCTAATGAGCTAATTGACTAATGCAGTGAGTCTTTTACCTCAAAAGACATATTATGCTGGAAAAGCTCACAGTTCCAAACCATCATTCCCTAGTGCATTTTTGCACTATCCTCTTCTGTTTTCCAAGACAGTGCACCAACGCTGCGATGTAACATTTCCCAGTGTAGACAAGAGCAGTGTGTATATATCTGTGTGTGTATATATATACACATACATACATACATATATGTATATATATCAATGCCACAAAAAATCCCCAACTAGAACAAGTCCAAGAAATGGATAACAGAGTGAGATATAAAATTATATTCAACAAGGAATAGTTCTGTAAAACTATCTTTAACAGGAATTCCACTGAATAGGGATTATTCTTAAATGAGTATCTCAGTCCACAGGCCAGGTCTGAGAAGAAAGACACCCTGGATAATGTAGTTGTATACATCTCTGTTCTCTGTGAAATAAAGGAAAATTTTTAGAGAAATGACTTCTTCTATTAGAGTGGACAAACATTTTAATGATCCTGAAGTGCCAGAATGGGGTCAGAGGCAGCTGGGGTTATTCTGTATGAGAGAAGTATCCAAGCTGTTTCCTTCTCTTTCCATAGGGTTAAAAAAATGCTAAGATGGAATCAAGTCCTGTGTGAAGTTCAGCCCTCAGGTCTTCCAAAGCTGATATAGAAAATAGAACTGCCAAATAAATGACAAAATAAAAATAAAGAGGCATGGTTAGGAAAGTTCAGTGGCTGCTAAGCTCACACTTTTTTCAAACAGAAAAAACTTATCACTTGTAAGTATGACATTGAACTTTGTTGTGAAAGTTGTAGCACTTATTTAGGTGCTACCAAAATCAGTCATATAGAGCTATGCACTGTTATTTTAAAAGAAAGCAAAATGTTTCTTATCTGAGTATTATTTGTCTCTAACTGGTGCTATGTAGATTATACAACAAACAAGATTTGTTTCCTTCTCAAAACAAAACTTTCCACTCTCCAAACATTCAAAGAAGTGAAATTTCATCAGACTCCAGCTGGATTCAGCTTTTTAGGTGTGTGTATGGGAATCTGATCTGTGTGATCCTGAATAATTATAACAGTTACGTAAAGTTACCAATGGGACAAAAGGACATTTCTACAGTATATATTGCATCTGTTTAGATTCAACTAGCACATCTCTAAACTTGATTATTAACCAGGGATATTCTCATAAGCTAGTTTAGATTGTAACTTTTTCCTCTCTGGGATCTCATCCTTTGTTTGTATCTTTTTTTTTTTTTTTTTTTTTAGAAACTGGCACAATCTGGATAACAAGTAATGCTTTGTTTCACATGGGAATTTTTAAATAGCAATCACTCAGACGTGTTTGCTTTCAGAAAGGATTCTGTTAGTATGGCATATACTCTAACTAATATATAACATTTTACCATTCCAGTATAGCAAAAAAGTCCTTTTCTTAGATTCATCTTTTATAGCCATCATATTTTCATAGAATCAAGAAGAATTTAGGTTAGGAGGAGACTCAGGAGGATGTGCAGTCCAGCCTCCCAGTGAAAGCAAGAGTGACACAATTCAAATTAGGTTCCTTAGGACTTGTCCTGTTGGGTGCCAGGATGGAGACAACACAGCCTCTTTGAGCAACTTTGCTCTTCCACTACCCTCATATTGAAACAGTTTTTTCTTTATACCAAGTCAGGACCTCTCCCATTTTAGTTTAAAACATTGTCTATCATTCTTCCTTACATGCACCTCAGAAACTCCCTCCATCTCCTTTTAATTTCTTCATAACTACTGAAAGACTGTTACTAAGTCCCTCAAACCTGTCTCTTCAATAGGCTTATAAAGGCCAGTTTCCTCAACCAGTCCTCAAAGGGCATGGGTTCTAAGTCCATATCTATCTTGGTGGCGTCTGCTGGCCTCATTCAAGTTTATCAGCATTTCTCTTGTTAGTAGGGGTCCAAAGTTGGATGCACTATTCCAGGTGGGATCAACCAAGCACTGAGTAAAGACAAGTATCACTTTCCTCAATCTACCAGCAAAGCTCCTGATGCTACAACTCAGTTTGCTTTATCGTGGACGTAACTGGACTCAGATTTCTCAGGACAGTCCTCTTCCACTACTTTGAACTCTGTCTCAAGATTCAAACATCTCCCAGACTGAGGCAGTGAATTTACAAAGAACCTCAGCTTTCTCTGCATCCACTGTCAGTGCATCACTCTCCCCGCTCAGCAGCAGGCTTGCATTATACTTGTTTATTCTTTTACTGTTAATACAGCTAGCAACACAAACTCTTCTTGTTGCCCTTGATATCCTAAGAGTTCAAATCTAACTCAGTTTTTCCTTTGCCAAGACTATCCCAGCATGCCTGGGCACTGTTTTGGTATTCCTTCTTTCTAGCCTGCCTTGTTCCCACCTCCTTTATATATCGTTTTTGAGGGGCTTTTGGCTTTTGTTTTGTTTTTGGTTTTGTGGATTTTTTCTTTTGCACTGGAGTTTAGTCATGAGTTCCCTGTTGAGCCAACTGATATTCTGGTACATTTGCTCATTTTTCTGGATGGACTGCTATGGTGCAAATCGTTTTGCGTTACACGCTAAGATGGTTGAAATTGCAACCTAGATGTTTTTTTGGTGGAAGATCTTTCCCAAAATCATTAATGATGATTCCATGTTTCTATGGTATAAATTCCATGTTTCTATGGATTTTATTATGAGGAGCTCAGTGTTTTCCTGCAATGGAGGCCAAGTCGCCTGGGCTGTTAGACATCTGCTTGGTTTTCTTTGGCAGATTTTTTATACAAACATGTTTGAGTTTAGAAGAAAACAAACATTCTAATGCTTATTTGGCCAGGGATTACAGTCATCCAAACAGCTAAATGCTAAAGAAAATTATGATGGAGTTCTTGTAAGTTTTAGAAGCAGCTAATCAATTGTCTTATACTGGAAGATAAATGCAAATGCCAGTGACAACTAACCAGAGCATCTCTGGCACATATTATTCAGCATATCATTCCCATCATTAAAGATGTTCAGAAAACAGATTTCTGAGAGAGAGAAATATTTTTCACATTGTATGGAATTCTTTCAGTGACTTTCAGTAGTAAGGTTACATTACTGAAACACTGTCTCATCTCAAAACAAAAAGGTTGTTGCTAACATTTCCTTATATAGGGCATGCAAAAGACAGCATTTTCTTATCCATTTCTCTTCTGCCACTTTTAAATTCATATTTTCTTTAAAAAGTGTTATTTTTGTCCTATGTTCTTTCTTCCAGTTTACTGACTATGAGGAGATAGAAATCTGCTGTTTTCTTCAAGGGTTAATACCAGCCTTTTCCTTTAGGACAAAGCCAACTACCCTTCCCTTACCCTGTGAACCACCATAATCAATCTGGAAGTGTGCTAACTACCTCCTAAGAGGAGCTCAGCACATCTGGCTTTCAGCACTGATGGCACTCAGGATCCTGCTGGAGCAGAGCAGAGTCAGTAGCAGAGCCACAACAATCAGCACCTTGTGTGGTACTGCAGTGGTGTCAGAACCTGCTCTTAGGCAGTGCCCCTTCAAATACCCATCATTTAGGGGTGTGATTCCATCTGAGGGTATTAGAAAAGATATCTGAAACATAATCCTACTTATTTAGGTCTCCACAGCTGGGTGGCCTGACAGCCTATTCAGGTCTATAACCCATTCCATATTTTCTTTCGGTTCTTTATCTATAGACAAGGACTGTTAAACAAGCACAATGTGACAAAGCATATTTAATGAATATTATTAACGATGAGTTCAACTGCTGTTTGAAGGTGTTAATAAGCTTCATCAAGTACACTTCCACTGGCTAAACCAATACTGACAACATTTTTAATTTTTATTAGTGAAATCATTTTTTGCCATAATGTGTGCATATTTAATACATACAAATCAGTTTGTTTCATGCTAAATTTTATTTTTAATTATCTTAATATGATGTTTAAAAGTTTGTTGGTAAAAGCTGCTTTACTGACAATCTAAAAGAAGCTGTCTTTTCCCCTCTTCCTATGTGACAGATAAAAGTATCTTGGTGGTGTACAATAGCAGTTCCTGGCATTACATTAGCAATGCTGCTTGCCCCTACATCAATTAACTTGATGATGCAGAAGAGAACACATCTAGCATATGCATTACAGTATAGTATTATGTAAGGATTTCTGGTATTGTAATTTTTTATTTAAATGCATTTTTTATTTCGGCTCAGATGAAAAGCCATTCCTGCTTCTAAAATGATCAATGAGAGATTCATACAGTGACAGTTTAATTGCAAACATTTCTGTTTGTAACAGGTACAGTGTAGTGTTCCTACAAGCTACGGTGTAGCTACTTGTATGGGCTTTATTTCTGCATAGGGTTAATTCAGTGTGCATAGCACTGGGACACATAACTTATTTTTTAATTTAAAGGAATGAGAATATACAAATAATTTCTTATTCTTGAACTGGACTAAATAGTCCTTGTCAGATTGACCATGACTAGGCAATTGGAAGTGTTGACTTGTTTTTGTCAAGAATGGTAAAAGATACTTGGCCCTAACAGGCTTGAGTAAAGTCAGAGTGTGAGCAAGAACCAAAAGGATGGCTTTTCTAGTCTTGTTTCTATTACTGTACTTTGCAGAGATCTTTACACACAGGTATGACAAAATAACTTTCCCTTATGGCTAACATAACTTCCAAAATAGAGTTTATGTCATAGTTATTTATGGTCTTTATGTAAAACAAAAGAAATGTAAACCCAACCTCCAAAAAAAAGTTTCATTTCTAAGGTTTTTGAATATCTGAAAAGCTTTTATGTCTTTATTTGTATTTGAAATGTTTGAAAATATTCAGTAGTTACATATTTGATAAATGCTTTACAAATGAATGCTTTTTTAAGACTTTGTTGAACAGATCACCCCTTTTAATGATCAGCAATATTGTGTATTTAGATACATAATATAATGTACATTTTGCAAGCAATTATGAGAGAAAAACAACATATAATATTTTCAAAACTAAAGTATTTTCATACTGACTTCAGCCCTAATCTATAGGGTTATGACACATTTATTCTTTGAAATTACATTTTTTTTCTCCTTGAACCCAAGATAATAATGGGAATTTTTAGAGATTGGTGCAGTGAGTTCAACCATGGAACTGCCCCAGGTCTATTGGCTGGGAAACAGAAGGGTCTTATTTTAAAGTGTCAAAGCTAAATATAAACCCTTTTTGAGTACAGGACTGGCGATTCCACTAAGCCTGCCTAATCAGCCTTTCTGAAGTGCAGCAAAAAGGGTAAGCAGAACCTCTGACTAAAGGGTGCTGTGCATCCCTCAAATTGCTTTTTCTGAAGTCTACAATGGTAAATTCAGCTTTCCTTTCAACATTTTAGGAGTATAGAGGCCTTCATGCATACCTGTGTTGGAGTTTGATAGTGGTTTGCATTTTATGGGAATAAAATACCAGAACTGTGATGCTGAACCCCAGTCAGGGATCAAAGTTAACATGGTATCTCAGGTATTATTTGCAAAGGAAACTTTCTAAAAGGGGTTCAAGAATTACAAAGAAAGTTCATTAATACCTGTCAGGGATATATCATCTATATATTGCAGAAGACAAATTACTAAGGAAAAAACAAGCCAAACAAAAACCCTAAACTCTTCTGTGCTACCAATACTTTGAGCAAACTGACCATGTTCTTATGTGACAGCAGTGTACAAAGGAAAAATTTACTAGGACTGAATCAAGTTAAAATCTGTTTTAGTTGTACCAAGTATATGAGCTTTCAATCAGTGATGGTCAAATCAAATCTATTTTGAGAAATTTTAGAATCTCAGGACTACAGTCTTAGAGATATTGAGAAGTTTGTTTTTAAGTAAGTGAAAGAAAAGCATGCAAAAACCTGCTGGAGAAGTTTTTAGTTAGCTCCATGCATAAAGCTCATTTCACCTTTAATATTACTACAGTTTTCAGTGGGGAGAGGAAGGGAAATGTGGATCCTCAAGAATATACAGAATTACATTTTTTCTTCTGTTAAAATCATCTTTCAACTCAAGTAAAGCATCTGGTATGGTCACATGCTGAACATGAATCAGATGAGCACACCTGGCAAGTAACTCTTAACTCAGTTCTGTGGTTTGGTAGTTAGCAGGAATCGTACTGTCTGTCTCTAGAAAGGTGCCCACAATTTTAAGACTGTAATTTTTTTCAAATTATGAGATATTTTCACCTTTCCTTCAGGGCAGGCATTGCAATGCATGGCCAGATTTTCAAGGAAAAAAATACTATTAGCTCTTTGTTTCTGAGGATTTTGATTGTTTATTGAGCATGCGAATAATGGCCTGCATTCTGTGCCTAAATAAGAACTGATCCTTCCTGAAAACCTAGGCTGAGCTACAGTTGTAGGCAAGTGACAACTGATTTGCAGAATAGTTCACTGATGTTTTTCTCACTATATCATAAAGGATCTATGTTCTGCAATTGTAAAAGCCAGCAATAATATACTGCATCCAGCAATATCTTCAAACAATAATATAGAAGTAAGTGTACTACTCGTGTCTTTTTCATTGCTGCTACTTATGCTTATTTCCTTTAAAATAAATATCATAGGTCTGGTGAAATACAGAAGGGACAAATTACAAACTCACTACTATTCCACATTTTTTTTCTTCAGAGCAACTAGCAAAATCCAGCAGTGAATATTCATTGGTTTTGGTACCAGTGTTGATTTTTAGCTTTAATATAGTTTATAGGAAATACAGTAAATAACTTCAGATACATTTACTATGGTGGTTGTAATCACTCATAATTATATAATTGGATGCCTAACACTGTTTATCAAAGATATAATCAATATTACATATGAAATTGGCTTGACTCTGTATTAAAGTGAAAAAGTCAAAAGGAAAGCTTGATGTACTACTTGAATTGGAACCCTGTTCTGACTTCAAGAGTGAGGAAGCTCTGGAGATGCTGCAAATACAGACCACTCCAAAAGGAAAGGAAGAAAACCTAGGTGCTGTAGGAAATATATAAGCACATAAAGAATGCATGTGCATAAATTACTGTATAAGACTGCACTAAATATTTGGGTCCTTGGCTGAATGGTGGGATAACAACAACAGAATCAATATTTTTCAAGCAGAAAACATGTGAAAGAGCCACACAAACAAATCTTAAATGGCATAAATCCACCAGATGGGAAGAGAACAGGAAAGACAGACCATACAGCAAAATTAACACATTGATTACATGGCAATTGTTGCAAATCTTGTAGCTGAGGTTGGAGCTGGTTTTGTCTTATTTCTAGGCTTACAGGAGTAGGAAGGCAAGCTAACATCCTTTTCCCTCACCTACCTTCACTGAAACAAGCACACACTAGGCAGAGCAAAGGAATGAAAGTTAAGACTCTGTCTTCAAAGTGTTTTAGACTGTTTCTCTTTCTCTTGAACCTTGATAAAAGCATGGCTTTTTATAGAACAGAAAAATACCTGATTTTTTTTTTGTCTGGAGTGAAGATATAATATATAATATTGTATGTAGATCATTTGAGTGCTAAGGTTTCTTGATGTGCTTTTGCTTCACTATATTTAATCTATTTTCTAAAGTAATTAATTGAGGGAGGGAAAGCGATAAAATAACTGGAGAGAAATTATCCAGGACTTTTTGATGATACCTAATTAGATCCTTCAGAAGATCTCATTTATGACATTTACAGTGTAGAAATCCTGTCATTTAAGCCAGGGCTCTTATTTACCTAGTTTTTTAACTACACTGCACTGGATTTCCAGGTCTGTACACTTTTTGTGGAATACTCAGGCATCTCTTTCTGCATGAAAAGATCACATAACAATTACAAATGCTTCTACAGGAAGCCAGGGAGCTGTGCAGAAGGGTCTCTGTGCACAAACATCTTCTTCCAGTCATAAGAAGTAATCACTAAACGAGGTCTGAGGATTTCTAAGGCCAAGAATGAAAGGCATAGTAGTGAGCAATGATGAAAAATTCAGTTCAATTCAGGGGACAGTTCTGGATCTTCTCTTTCCTGCTTCATCTTTTTCATCACAAGCAGGCACCATTCATCGCCTTTCTACAGGAAAGGGGCTTCCAGGAGAGGCTGCAGCAAGGTGCGTTGGAGCACATGCTAACAGCTGGTTCGGGAATCAGCTGCAAATTTCACAGCTGGTTTTCGTGACTCAGCCTGAACTGCTTTGAGTGGTGCCCCTGGCTGTGCAGCTGTGTGCACAGTACACAGGTGCTAATACAGCTCAAATCCCCAGCACATACGTGTGGATGTGAATGTGAAGGACTGCATCTGAGTTTTGAATGCAGCTGCCAGTAAACTTAACTCCTAAGCACTCCCCTTTACTGTTTAGAAAATTAGAGTTCCTGTGTTGCAATGAAAAGAGAAACTTGCAGCAGCCTGGGCCTAAGAAAAGTCAGAGATTTCAAGAGTCTCAAACCCAGTGTTAAGCCTTGGGTCTTCTGAAACTAGGAGGTGGTCAGAGCCTCACACTGCTCCTAAAAGAAGAAACAGTCTTGCTTCACTACTCCTGTTAGCACAGTCTGTGAATAAATCCATGGGAAAACTCCAAAAGACCTTCCAACCCTTCTCACCATACTTACCTTAGGGGGTATTTTGTTGGGAAAGGTCTTTTACTAAAAGACCATTCTATTTAACTATATTTTGCTATCATCCCTTTGATTCATCAAGGTGTTAAAGATGTCCAGGTGATGTAAACTGAAGATCATGTCTCCCTTTGGACTGCTCCCAAGGGCAAAACAGCTATTCTCAAAATTGCCATCATAAGCAAATTATTTCCAGGTAACTTGTTAAAATAAGTTTTGACCATTGTCAGTTAGAGATTTCATCTCTGCCTGTCTGTTTATAGTCATATGGTTTAATTTGCCATGTATTGTTTACAAATTTCATTCAAATACAGGTATTACCTAATTGAGGGACATAATTCCATCAGGTAGCTAAGGCATGGTCTGCAAAGAGGAGGCACATGCCCTGCAATGGAATTGCAATATAATACACAGAATTTAACTGTCTGCATATAAAGCAAAGGCCACCCCCCTCCCACTGAGCTGCCACTGAGAGCCAAGTATGGCCCTTTGTGGAAACCTCTGTGAAGACAGCAAAAAGAAGGAGCCAAAATGTAAGTTCAGAAAAAGGAAAGCATTATTTCAGCACCCGGAGAGGGCTGCGGTATCTACCAAGCCAAAAAGTTTGACTTCAGACTGCCAAAGCAAGGATTGAATATGACTGAAATTTTAAAATCAGTTTTTACTTAAAAATGTTTGATCTTCTGGGCAGGAAAAAGCAATCAAGCAAACAATGGATAAAAGCAGACAAATATATTATTAAAATGTTACTTCAATTTCATTAATTCTTAATGAAAAATTGCGAGTAATTTCATTGTATAAGTCTCATTAGTATCAACAATTAATAAGGCTTTATGAAAGAGAATAAATAATATCTCAAACACTGATCCCAAACATCCTGTAATAAAAAAACAAACAAAAAAAACGAGCATAGAGTTTCTTTAGCAAAATATTCTTAAAAAGTCTTGAGTCTCAAACTTATAACAGTTTTGAAATCTGAAATGTTGTTGAAAGTGCATTCTCTCTTAGATCTAGATTATATTCTTAGAATGTTCCCTCTAAAGCAATTGAAATATTTTTGTGGTAGCAGAAGAAAACAGGTTAAAAAAAAAGCTTTACAACTTCTAAAATGTTTAATCCCAGATTCTCTACAGTAATTATAACAGGTGATGTAGAATTAAAGGAGAGATACAATTTTTATTTTTTCTCTATTTTTACTAATAATATAATATCTTCCTATGTTTTTTACTATATTTTATAAGGGAAATTAAAAATACTTATGAAGTAGGTCTCTGATGTACTTACTGTAAGATCCTGTAGTATTCCTTGTATTACATAGAAAAGAATAAAAAATGATCTATGTTGTTTTCATTTAATACACATATTTATGAAGTGGGTAGACAAATCAAAAAACTATGATTTACCTACCTGTCATTATTTTGTGATTTAATTGTAAAAAGTTAATAGCTATGGTTGAAAAATTTTAGAAAACATACATGTCTCATGTCTGTGTTGCTTCGTCAGAGAGACTTTTCTGATTTTAGAATTCCTCAGTGTCTAGGACATACTTTTAAACATCTGTTTATCTAAGTGAAGGCACCTTAATATTTCTAAAGGTATTTTTAGTGCTAGACACAGGAGACCGATTTCCAGCTCCCTTTTCTAGTTCCCTCTTCCCTTCTCTGTTTAATGGTCTCTGCTTGTCATTTGTTTAGTTGCCTTTCATTCTAATTCCACTCAGAAACACCAAGGTTTTCCTAATTGTGGAGCCATAAGGGCTAACATGGCAAATGTTAGACACTTGAGAGTTTCATGGAAAACTGTATTACAATTCCCATTTTAAAATTAGTTTTTATTGCTTAAAGCAGTATTTTTGTCACTGCCCCTTAACTCTATGCTCTCAAGGACAGTATAAATCAGTCCATCAGGGAAGAAGCATCTCAGGAAAAATCTCTGACTTTTTCATACATACTGAAGACATCAACTGGTCCTTTTACCAATGAGCAGCAGAAACAGAACTTGTCAAAACCAATAGTTAAGTTATGACAAGCTGTGGTACTTATTTCAAAGTTATATACAGAAAGCAAAGGCTGAAGACATACTCCTAGAGAGAAGGTTTTCATCAGAACTTAAAAGAACAGTTACTTTTTGGAAAATACCAAATAACCAGTGTTTGCATATATCCTTCTTATTACAAAATTTCAGACAAAGTTTTTCACTAACAACTAAAACAAGGTAAATTGTAGTTCCAAAGACGAATTTCCTTACAGATGACCTATCCATGATGCCTTAAATTATTTCATTGAATAAAAATATTTCATGTCATACTTGGGGAAACAAGCAGGTGGTGGAAGTTGAGCAGACAGCAACCTAAGAACAAGGTCTGTATGAAGGATTTAGATACTTTAGGGATAAGGGTGAATAGTTACCTATATACATGTTAATTGCTTTTCCAGTCTTCCACTCATGTAAAATGAGTAGATGGAAAATTCAAGAATCTTTATCCTTTGTATCCTCACGCAAAGAGCTGGTGGATGGTAATACAAGCTTGCCTATTTATCGACCCAGTGTTACATGTTGTACCAATTTCAAAGATGGCAGGACTTTTACTGCAGTGCCCCAGATCACTAGAATTCTTGTAACAGTCACTTCAGTGCACATTTTTTCTTAAAAACTCTACAGCCCAGAGAGAGTGCTAGAAGTGCAAAACCAGAATGTGACCTGATACATTTATCCTCATCTGTGAGTACTTCCCGAAATAGGGACATACCTATCGGATGTGTAAAAGAACAACTACTGTGTGCTCACTAACAGCTTGTAAGAGAATTTTTAAATATTGAGTAGGAGGAGAAATGACAGCTGACCAGGAAATAGGGTTATTATATGTTCTTTTTTAAAAGCATCATTTTGAACCACTTCCACAAAACCACTACTCAAGGTTAATGAAGCAAACACAAGCTTAACATTTTATCCTAAAGAATGAACATCAAATGCAGTATTATCTCTAATGCTGCATTGCGGTATCACTTCTGGGTTTCTGTCCAAGTCTTGGTGTGGGACTTGAACTCATGGTTTCCCGGCCAGCTTAGGAACCTACTGTGAGCTCAACCATAAAGGTTCTCTACTTTCAAGTATGCAGCAAAATATATAGTGTTGTAGCAAAAATAGTAGAAATGTGATATCAATAATTGGAATTTTAATATAGAAATAGAAATAATAGAAATAATCATACAATATAAAAATAATAAAAGGGCCTAAATATCACCTAAAGACAATTTAAAAACTAAGATGTACTGCATTAAGTATTTTTATTTCTTTTAAAAATAGTTCTTGTATTACTGCAACAAGATAAATAGATACTAAATTACAATGCACCGGATTCACATTTATCCTGTTTTTGCATCACTTGGGCAATTTCTTCCAGCCTGTTGCAGAAATAGGACTAGACCCATTAAGCTTAAGAGATACTAATCATCTTATGAAATTGCATTACTAATATTTAATTTAATGCTTCTTTTAAAATGTAGCATCCCTCCTTCAAGAGCTAAATATTCATGTGGATGGCCTAAATAATGTGTTATGTTAGGACTTCAGTTGTAGCATGTGGCTAATAACACTCCATTTGTAGTAAAGGTGACTGGTTTGAATTCTACATAGATTTTTATGACTGCTAACAGCTACCTAAATCTAGAGGTATAATTTGGCTCTGCATCCCAGCTTCCAAATGAAAATGAGTGACAACTGCAGAATGCAAAGTTAACTAAGGGTACAGAGAGCATAGTGGATTATTTCACCATGGTGTTAGAACATAAAGGTCACAGAATACGTGATGAAGGAGCAGCACAAACTAGTGCTGTTTCTCACAAAAGCTAGCATTGGCAACTCTCATCATCCCTCCTTTTCGAAAGCTGCCCCAGAAGTAGAAGCCACAGACAAAAGCTGTCTGTTACACACAGCATCAGCAAGGGAGAAACACCCCAGTACCTCTGGATACCAGTTAAGTGTTAACCACTCAGGTGGTTATATGATAACATGAAACTCCACACCATGGTGCTGTCACAAGGAAATGTACTAACCTTTTAAAATCCACATCCACTCTCTTTGACTGAAATTTTCCCCAAATCAATACAAAGTCATAAATAGTTTCTGGTTTTGTTTCATGCACTATTTATTTTTGTTTAAAATAAAAAATTTCACATATTTAATTTGAAAGCTTCTCTACCTTGATCCTTAGAAACATTTTTGACATAAGTGATATATATAATCACTGTTTGTAATTATACATAAATATATATTATAATATCAAAACAAACAGCCTGGTAATATTTCTGCTTTTGAAGGTCTGCATGCAAAAAAAAAAAAAATTAATGCAATAGTCCTTTCCTCCAATGAATTTGGCAAAAAAGTAAACTCGCAAAGCCATTTTTAATGCTGTCATAGTTGACAGGAACCCTTAGGACAACACAGCTGGCCTGATTCTGTATAAGCATCTTGTATTATGCATGTAGAAAGTTCTGGCCAAAAAGGGGAGGTGGAAAGAGTTTGTACAGCTGGATACCAGGATTCTGGCAGCTCTGGGAGTCAGAGCAGTGTCTGATATAGCCCTGATATAATGCATTGCTTGAAAAGTCTGTAGATATAACACATTTATACACATGCACAAAACCACATGGTTCAACTCCTGACTTAACTGTCTTTGTTTTCTTCCTAATCCTTACCAATACTTTTTAACAGGGTCTTTAGACATGAGGATTGTAAATGAAAGCTGCTCAGGATGTTAGGCCAGCAGGCAGTCAGGAAGATCAGAGGAATAACAAACAGCAAATCTGCATCCGTGGAGAAGTTTGGTTCCTTACTCATCCTTACTTAACTACAACGGTGATTAAAATTATTTGTCTTGAACAAATCTATTCACAGTTCTTTTAAATTTCCTGAAAAAACTGTTTCATAACAGACTTTGTTAGGTGAGGAAACACACAACTGAGGCCTAATTAAAGGATTAGTCTAGTACAACACAGATTCAAGTCACTTAGACCTTTTACTGTGACAGGATAAACTGAGAATAGAACTTTTAATGCCTTTCAAGCTGTTAGGCAAGAGCTCAGAAGTACTTGCCAGCAGTTCCAATCAAGGCCTGCAAAGTTGTGATTACTTTATTTTAAATGATGGAATGCATTTTAAAATATTCTTCTGCAATCTAACTCCAGATTTTAAGGTACCCAAATGTAGGCCTTTTTCAGTGAGCATTTCTCTGATTTTAATGTGCCTTTGCAGCAACTCCATTCAAATCATACCAGATGTGTGCATCAGTTTAACCGGAATAGAACTTGGGCTAAAACCCGCATACAGGAACATATTAAATTAACTTGGGTTGGTATTTAAAAGTCAGGCCAGGCCAGGAGAGGGCTTTCCACAACTGGATTGGCACATTTCTTCCTTGCTTTTAACTTTAGGATTAGAAAAATAAAGGAAATGCTTTCCTTTGGAGTTACCCTATTTGCTTTTGCTTATTAGAGATGTGAACACCAAAATGTAACTGACCCTCTCACAGTATCCAAACTGCTTTACTTTGTGGATTTGCCAGTTCATTTTGAACTAGATTAGTTATTATTTCTATCTTTGTGTAAATTCACAGTATAGTAAAATGTTGAAATACTTTTCCCATATTCTGATTTTTAAAAGAATCTTGGTTTACTTTGCACAGAAAGATTTGGGGGGCAATGAGATTAAATTGCTATAGTAATCTTTTAGCATCTGAAAACGTGATAGCAAAGAAACTTATTGATGGAGCTATTCAAATATTAAAGACAGCTTCAATTCAAAGAAATTGTGGCAGAAAAAGCAATATCATGCCTTCCCTTTTAATGGCATAGTTCCTAGTTATAGCATCTGTAATAATTTCTTGTGCTGTTGTAAAAAACATAGCTGTACACTTTCCTTTATGTTGCTCAGTTCCAGAAAAAATTCTTATTTTTTAGTTTTAACCAAAGCATAATCGTGCTGCCTAATGAATAAATTATATAACACATTTAATCCTGACTGATATTGCAGTAAAGCTCAAATTATTCCTGCTACTAATTAATGAGCATTTCTGTATCTGCAAAAGATGATTTAACTAATCCAATGTATAGATTTTCTTGAGGCTAATTGTTAAGTTTAATGAACCAGATATCTCCCACTGAAGCAAGTGTCATGTGTCCTTACACCAAATAGCTAAAAGAGTTGTAAATCCCCTTGCACAATAGCAGTAGTTATGGATCAAAGGCTGTTCTGAACTGTCTTCTGCTTGTGCAGTGTCCTTGTCTTTAATGGGAACATGCAAGCAGAACACAGTTTTCTACTATGTTTTGACTTCAGATTTGATTTTTTTTTCTTAATTTGTTTTCTGTTCAACTTTAAATCACTCTAAGTATCAAAACAAATAAATACAATAGGGAAACTAAGATACGAAACAGAGCCTGTCTGAAAAAAACACCCAGATAGGAAGGCACTGGTGAGGGTCTGTTCCAGGGAATCGATGGATTACTGGCTAGCAAGCACAAATCACAATAAAAGCCTTTTTGATGCACAGTATCTGTGGAACTTTCACATTTAAAGACATTGTTAAATTTAGCAGGAAAGAGATCCATCAGTAAAACAAATTGCAGCAAAGCAATTGAGCACAAGTGAAGTCCCAGACAGAGCTGGTTTCAGTTGCTGTTACTGATGCACAGAATGGAATTAGTTAAAGACAGCAGATAGTGAATTATAATGACATGGTGAAGTGGGGTAGAGGCACTCAGCCATGAACAGCAGGGCAAACACAAGATAAAAGAGCAGTTATTTGCTTAGTCACTTTTTGCCTCTCCCTGCTTACTGGACTGCCAGATCATCCCCATCCAGAAGTTACTTATGACATTGAGATTTTTTTCTAGAATGTACTCAAAATATCAGATAGCTGGAAAGGAAAATTTAAAACAAACAAACAAACAAAAACTAACTCAACATACCAACAAAATGCAGCAATACCAAAACAAATAAGCAGAACTAATTTGAAATAAAACATCAGGAAAAGTGGTAAGTTAGAAATTTGATGTTACCAAATTAGTGATTTATCATGATGGTTATGTTTGGAGAGTTTCCTGTCATCTCCTAAGGATATTGCCACATAACTTCTCATCCGTGTCACCACCATTAATAACAGCATTAATAGGAAGTGAACATAGTGATTTTATTTTTTCTGAAGTCTTTGGCTAAAAACTGTGTTCACATGTATGGATTTTTCTTCTTGGTGTCAACAGAGTCATGATTCAGAGCATTTATACTTTTGAAACTATAATTTGCTGTTGGATACTTACCTTTCTTTTTGTTTCAGTGTGCCTGATTTTACAAAGCACTCCCAGGTACATTTGAAAGACATTTCTGTAACTATAAAATGTACCATTGCCTCAAATCTTGCCGTACACTTCAGTATGAAACTTTCTATCAAAGGCTGTTCCTCTAGAATTTTTTTAATTATTTTTATTAGTTACCACGAACCCACTCGAAGTGGACTGAATAAAGCAGGTGAACCTTTCCTGTTAGACTTGATTGGAAATTTCTGCTTCTTTCTGGCAGTCTTCACTAATCCATTTGGAAGGGATTGAAAATATTTGAGTTGGGCAATAAGGTGAATTTTCTTTTAAAACAAAAAATATTCATCTAACTCTCAAGCAGTATTTCCTGAGTTAGGCCAGAAAATTTATTTATTCAGCCAATTTACACATGAGATGTAGTTTTAACTGTGTTTTCCTCATTTGCAAACTTAAATACACTAACTCATTTTCATTCTCTTTTTGAGGTCTAGACTCTGAAGCATTATTCTCACATACCTTAGCCTTGGTCATATCTCTATCTTTCATATTTTTTGTTCCACATTATGCAACATCAAGCATAACAGACACCAAATACTCTCACACAGCCAGAGGATTACTGCTTCTGTGCCACATACAAAATTATATAAAAAGAAAGCAGATTACTACCTAATTGTATGTTTCATAATATGGCAATGTTGCCAGTATTTTTGTGCCTGGGTATTTAAGAGGTATGGGAAGGATTCTTATATGCCATTTCTGTCTATGCCAGGGAATGTGGTTTTGTACTACAGGAGTACTTTTCTCAGGGTTTGCTTAAGTGTATGGTTGGGCATAGCCAAGCACAAAGATAGCTGAGAGGGAATTAGAAATAAAGCAAATTTGTATTTTCCCGATATTTTGGGAAGTTGGCTCATAAAATCAAAGAAAGAAGCAAAACTGTAGGACTGTGACACACTAATATATTATTCGGCTTAGCAGCCTTCTGTGCTATGGTGAAGTTTAACACTGGTTAATTCAGCTCATATACCACCTTCATCCTGAATAACAGCAACCTTGCATCAGTTCAACTTCCCAAAAACCTGGCATATGATATAGTAAACTGAGATACCACAGTGTTAATGAAAGATTTGAGCTCTGCCATCAGCAATGGTTAATAGTACTTACTAGAACCCTCTAGGGCCACCAGGCTGATCCTTCAGAGGGTTTAGACCATTTTCATTCAATCCAGAGGGCTGTTCTGACCTGCTTTCTCTATTATTAACAGCTTTTTAATGCAACCTGGCAAAGTCACTTTTCTCTAGCAAAATACACATTTCCCATGTCCTCTGTTACATTCAAATAACCATATTGCAGTGGGTGAATTGCTTGTAAATAGCAACTTGAGGGTGGGTGTGAGAAGATTGGTTCCAGGCTGTTGTGCCATACTGTTTCCTTGCAAACAGCTTTTCAGTATCTATGTGTAGCAAACTTCACCTTTCAGATCCCAACTACTTCACAGCAAGTGGCTTTCCATAAATGAAGTGGCAGAAGAGTTTGTCCTGTGGTACACTACTTGTCATTGCTCTCCTGTCAAAGGTGCAGACATTGCACTTTGCATTGCTCTTCCTACAACTACTCCTATATATATGTTTGCTGCTCCCACATTACTTTTCCTTTATGTCTATCACCCATGTGCTTTTAACAGGATCATAGGTATTCCTCCCCTGGTCTCAATATTATGTTTCCTCAGTTGCAAAACTTAAATTTTTGACTGATCATCTGAATGGTCAAACTACTTAGCAAAGGTCATTTGGGAAACATTTAGAAAAGTTTTTATACTTACTTAGCCTCCAACTTCAGCATTAGTCCATGTTATTTTTAGTCACAGTGGTTGTTTTTGATTTCCCTCACCCATCTATTCTTCCCTCAACCTGCAGTAAGTGTCAGCTGATTCCCTGTGTTAGCTCAATTTTCAGTACATTTGTTTTGAGCCAAGTGGATATTAGGAGAGTAAGAGGAATATTGTTTAAAATATGTAAGATATGATCTCTTCAATGGGCCACTAGTTTATTTTACAAATACTGCAGTGAAATATACTTCCATGCATAAAAATAGATTTAATTCAGAGAATTGCTGCAGCACTTATAAATGTTTAATGAAACTCTAGAAAGCTCTTTCTTCTTTTATGTATTTCAGTTTATGCATGATAAAGTATAAAAGAAGAGAGTTCCTTCAATGATCTTATCACACTATGCAACTAGGATCAGGTACAAAAACCCAGCAAATTTTCAAGAAAAAACACAAACACATCTGTTTCTGGTATATGTCAGAGGGAGAAAAAGAATGTTTATAATTTTGTTTTGAAATATCCTCTTTGCAACTTCAGTGCCTTAAAACATAATGACACAAAAGATAAGATCAGACTTGGTAACTCCCCCAGATTTTTTTCATGCATTTCCTTATTTACCCTGGGAACAGCTTTTCAGACAGAGGTTGCTCTGCAGGCAGAATCAGATTTAAAAAAAAAAAAAGTGTTTTGACAGGTTATCAAAGGGTGATATATTTGGGCATTCTTATCTGAAGTCTTCACTTTGAAGAAAGGCAACGTGAACAGGTGGTTTCCCCACATTGCTTCAAACACAGGCAATGCAAATTAAAATAGGTCAAAATACATACACTACTCACATCAACATACACTAAAAGTTTGTTTTTTCAAGCAAACATCTCCATTCCCTACTGTCCTTTTTTAAGGGTTACTGGGACCACCAACCGAGTTACAGCCAGCTAAGTAAAACAAACTGTTCTGCCTATGCTAAGTGTTATTTAAGATATTGTCCATTCAGGGTGAAGATAACACCTGAATCTTCTGGGAATTGTACAAGAATTTATGTACATGAAATTGGGTGGGTCCCCAGTTCAGTGTATCAAGCTCCAAATCAATAAGTGATTGTGGCATCCATACACTTAAATTCAAAATTGGACAGAAATTTGAGAAATTGCCAATGCAAGTTTTCTTTGCTATCTATGGTGATACACCAGCTGATTTTTCCATCCAGGCATTAATTAGCATTACCTTAGCACATAAAGTAAGGAGATAAAGGCAAGAGAAATAACAAGGTCCTGATGTTCCTTCAGGATAAGAAATTCAACCTTTTAACCAATAAAATATGTATAAAAAAGTCTTTGAACATTGCAACCTTTCCCTTGTGATATGATCACAATGGCATCTCATCTGTTCCCACTTTTTCCAGTCATCAAACCATTCAGAAAATTAGTCAGAACTAACCTGGCTTAGCAGTGGGGATGCCAAGAGGATTTCTAGAAGGTCACAGTACCCAGCACCCTCATCCTACACTAGAACTGCAAAGCTCAAAACATCTTTGCAACAAAGGCATAACCCAACACTCTGTTTGAAGCATGTGCGCATGGTCTGGAGCACGCCAGGGAAATTGTGTGCTTTATATGTCCTCATTATCTATTTTTGGATATTTGTATGATTACTGCAAAGACCTCACTGTTTTTCCTTGTTAAATATTTGTTTATGCAACCTTCCCCCTGCAGGCAACTGTGTTCATGGGATCCTTACTTTATAAGGAATTTCAGTCCCATATGTTGCTCCTGGCGCTTTTTGCTGCTCTACTGGCACCTCTGCTGCTTGCCCTTTCACTGAAGTGACAATTAAATCACTGAAAAACAAATCTTAAGCTGTAACAGAAATCTCTCCAAGCCTGGGGCTAAAGCAACCAAGACCACTTCTAGATTGTATTTAAAAGTTATAGACTGCATCTGGCCGCATGACAGTAATGACATAAATCCATACATTCCATAAGAATTTCAAGACTGACGTTCTGCTGCTCAAGGAAAGCAAGTTTTGCCTGATGTACAGATTTGCTTTGATGTTAACAGAAGTGCAAAACATTCAAGATTAATTAGAGCTCAAAGTATAAATGCAACAAAGGGAATTCCCTTCCCTTCTGTTCTTTCCCAATGGAGAGAGGGAATTCCCTTCCCCTTCTGTCTTCTCTCTGAGCAGGGAGGGAATCCCTTTGCTATGCTTACTCACTCTGATGCCTCTTTCTTTTCCCTTCTTTTAGAGTAATGAGAAGTTTGGTTTCTTTATCTTGTTTCGCCTTTTCCCATAAGAGGATTGAGGCCTCCCCGTGACTCCCCATTCTTCCCAGCATTTCTCTCCCAGAAGTCATTTCTGTCCAAAAAGTGAAGAGCTTTGCCTATTTTCTGCAGACACTAACTGTACCAGTTTTCTGCTTTAATATTTTAGTATGGGAACTACTTTTATGTGGGTTTGTGGTTTGGGGTTTNCCTACAAGAATATGAAACCAGACAGACATTTGAAATTTGGTTACTGGCAGCTGTGATCTAAATATAACTGTATCCACTCAGTATTGCTAATTAATAATTAATAGAGTGAATGGGGTTTAAAAACAAAGCAGAATACCAGAATCCATATTTCATTAAAGGGGCTTCTCTCCAGTGTAAAGCACACACCAACTACAGCTTTTAGTGCAAAACGTTAGCTTTTTGCACTAGCACTGACTTAGATAATCTGCTTCCCCCTCTCCCCCAACTTCCCACCCCCTGCAGAAATTACAGAATACCATGAAGTAACAAATTATTTCAAGTTCATTTTGATGTAGAGATTTGATGGCCCAAAGAAACTACCACTAATGTGCAGATTAAGTTCCATTTCAGTTGTACACCACTGAAGCAAGCTTTGCAATTCCCTTCAGAGGGTAATGAGTTTCCTCTCTGTGACTAAAACCAAAGAATAATGGATGATCATGTGAACTTAGTTCATTTACTACAGTACTTGTTGTTGGGGTTTAATAATCTAGAATATTGCAGATCTTAGATGTAGCTGTTCTGTGATACCTTTGCTAAAAAATAATGAAGTAATATTAATGTGAAACCTAATTGTAGTCTATGTCCTGAGCTAATCTTTGTTAGGATAGGGCCAGTTTCTCAGTTTCTCCCTGAGAATTCTCTGCATTTCTTGCTGAAAAATGAAGTGAGCTGCTAAAGAATTGGTGATCTTCTAATGCAGAATGCCTTTTCTCATTTTAAATGAAATGCTCTTTTTTTTCTTCTTAACTGGCTTTCAACATCAAGGACAGATTCAACAGATTTTAAAGTTGAATTTCTAAAAAATGAAGCCAAGTGTTGTAATAATTAAAATGAGTAATAAAGAAAAATAATTTAAATCCGATAGAATATCTGTAAGCAAATACAGCCTTTTCTCTTCAAACCTCTCTTTTCCTGATTGACTGTTCACTGTTTTTTATTTTAGCCATAGCTGTGATATTACTAAAACTATCATTAAAATTTCACTCTAAGTGTTTATAGGAAAAGATTGTCTCTTAGGAGCAAATTCTTATTTAAATAAACTCACAACTCTTTTGATTCCATCTACTTTCTTCCAGGATTAGTAGACTAGGTTTTCTGATCTCAAAAAAGAAGCACCACTAGTGTCACAAAACCCCTGCTATATAGTCCCTATACTTTAAGAATTTTTAACAAACAAAAATTTTTGACAATGTCATCTTCAAATATGTTGACATCAGCGACTCATTCATCTTAAATCTTTCAAAAATCACTGTAGGAGCGACATCACAAACACAATAAGAGCACGTTGATAAATCAAGTACAGTGAGTATAAGCAGACTATTATGAACACTTTTGTTTTAAAAATATATAATATTTTACTTTCATTTTGTGAAGGTAAACAGATATCATTCTTGCACTATTGAAACCCAACATGCTGTATTGCAAACAAAAGATTGGTCACTCAGCCAGGTTGAGGGAAACCAGTAATCTCAAAGTGACAGGAATCACCATCAAAGAACTGAGAGCAAGACAGAAGCCAGACACATCCTAGTGGTAACTTTTCCTCTGGCAGCTTACTAGTTTTGACTTTCACAGTCTCAATTCCTCCTCTTGAGACAGAGTTCAGTGAGATCCTCAACACACTTTAAGCATGTACCTCAGCCAGTCTCAGCTGGCTAGAATTTAAGGCTCAAATGATCTCATTTGTGAGTAGACTCTCTGAGTCAATGTGTTACTCATAGAAGGGGATTTTCAAGTGAAACCTTGGCTAAATTAGCATCTTTCACTGTGCTTTTACCTTCACATTTGTGAGACCTCAAGCATTTTTATAGATGAAATGGTATCACTTCAGTAGAGTGGTACACTGTCCTCCTCAACCATAAATAATTGTAATGAAATCATAACAGAGAACATTAATCTTATTTTAACTTGGCTTAGTACTTTTGTTTTTGAAAATTTTAAGAATCCCAAAAGTTATTAGTTGGGCTTTTCATTTAATATTAAGTTACCATGGCTTTGAAAGGCTTTTATTTAAAGAAACATTAATAATCTGTATTTCTTTTGGTGTCACGTCCTCGGAGTTTCCCATTGCTGTCTCCAGATCTTAAAACTGAGCAAAATCAACAAACATTCTTGGTTTTTAGTTTAGTTTTGGTTTGGTTTGTTTTTTTTTTTTCTGCTTCATACCGTGAAGAAAAGGTGAAAATATGTGAAGGTCACATGGATGTTGTGTCTCTAGGGAAACTCTGGTTAAAGTTGTGCAAATATTGTACATGCAAATATGGTGCATGCAAATAGCCCACAAATTTTCAGTCTGGTTATTCAGCAAAACGTGTATGATTGTCAGGCCTCTAGGGGCTGCTACACTAACCCTAATGCTTTGATTTATTTATAACAACTGTTACATGAAAAAGATGGTGTTGGCTGAGAACTAGTTTGCTGTGAGGTTTTTTGCTCCTTCTAATCTGTATTTATCTATTCACGTTTTCTTAAAAGCATGTTCTGGCATCTGATACAGGTTCAGAGACAATCAATTCTGTGATGACCATTCTCAACTCTGGCTTGAAGAACAGCTTTCCGAGGCCTAGACCAATGTAAATTAGAATGAATATTCATCTTCTCTGAACAAATATTAGTGGGGGTTTTTCTTACTATTCATCTGTTCTTAAATTATGTGAATGGTATGGTAAAAAAGGCTAAATCAAAAGCCCAGAGTCTTCAAAGATGTTTACAGAAAGACGAAATTTCATGTTATAGTCTGCTGTTAACTGATAATACTGCTTAAGGAGCAAACGGTCCTCAAGGATAAGTTCTAGTTACATTCTTCTGCCTTGGAATCAGATGAGCCACTAAGCCAAACCTTCTGCTACACAAATACACAAACGCAAAGAGGGACAGTTACTGTTTCAGGCTGCAGTCTGTTTCTTTCAACAGGACATATCTCTGCAAGCATCAGGGGTACCCCTGCGAGCTATCCCCGCTCCCAGAGTCCCCGCACAGACCCCGCTCGCAGGGAGCGCCGCAGCCCCGGGCGGTGGGTGCGGCCGCAGCGGGGCCGCGCAGGAGGCAGCTGCGCTCGCTATGTACAAACAAAAGCCCCGGTTGCCGTAGCAACCCGGCAGCCCTGAGCAAGCTGCCCGGCACGGCCCGGCCCAGCATCCTCCCCCGCGCCGCCCGCGGGGCTCCTCACACGCTTCATCCCCTTTTGGACAAGGAGCTTGGAGATCTGTGCTGATACAGCCGGCGAAGGTGAACGGTGGAGGACGCGCTTCGGGTCTGTCCCATGATAAATGCGTGCAGCTCTGCGAGCTGGTAACGGGCCCAGTTCCACAAGAACCGCCCTAAAATACCTAGAGATAGGACTTGTTTAACTATGTATATTGCACGTGTACATTAGTAAGATAAATAGTAATTTATCTAGGGAAACAGAATTTTAAAAATTTAGATAGCCTTTGAAAAGGAAGATGGACTGCAGACAACAGCATGTTGTGAACTTTAATGCTTTCTTTTGAAAATTCAGTCTCTTCAAATTAGGTTCTGTCCCCAAGCTTGTTTCTTTCCTCAGTGAGTGGAGACACATGACCAAGGCAGCATTCCTGGATCCACGATAGCTAGTATTTATGTCAGCTTTTTCTGGCAAGAAGCCAGGAAAAAAGAAACATTCAGGTTTTACTTTTTTTTTTAATTCTTGATAAATATACAGCACCTTAAAACAGACTCAATTTAAAAAAATTCATTAGAATTATTATAGTCACATTATTCAGATTGTTATTATTATTAGGTATTTCATACATAAAATGTATGTTTGCATGAATCATGCTAAAAACCAATGTGCTACATTTTTATAAACTTGGGAAATAATGCTTTCAGCAAGATGATCAAAAGAGATTTCATGAGCTCAGTTGGATTCTCACAGCTAAGTGGAAATCCCGCATTGTACTTTTAATTCATTTTGAACAGATAATCTTTTCATGTCTCTGACAGGGAGTATTTTAATTCCTTGTCTCCTTTCAATTGATGGTTCCTATCAGTGACAAAAACATGTAAAAATACTAAGAATCTGAGTTCACCGTATGTTGCTTCATTGTAGTAGTGTTAGCACATGGGAGGAATTGTACCTTTTAACTGAACCATTTTTTTCACAACATAAAGACATAAACACTGCACTGGCTAAAAAGAAAAAAAAAAAGTAACACTTTCACTGATATTTGGAACTTTATCCAGCCCATCATGAGGGACCTATTGGTAGGAAGAATGCTAATAACCATGTCAAAACCTGGCATATAGGAAAACTGATACTCTGGGCAATGTACATATTTTCATTATGCTTCTTTGGACTGACCTTTGATAGGTGACTCTGCTTATCAGAAAGCACCAAAACAAAAATGGATAATATCAACTGACTATTGGAGAGACCTTCTCTGTACCAATATTGTTCAAAAAGTTCTCATGTAGTCAGTCATGACTTTTTTAGACATTCATTGTGTCTGATATCTTAAGATAGAAATGAGATGCCTAATCTCTAATGAAAGGCAACAGTAGATGGATGTCTTACTTTTGAGTACCAGCCTTTGCTGGTACTTATAAAATACATTCTCAAATGCAATTAGTTCCAATTTATTTAAACAGTACTAAGTTCAACAACAAATGCTTTCTCAGTTAGATTTTTAACATAAATTGCTTAAAAAAATTCCTTCAACCCTTTGACATTTCTTCTCAACAAACAGTAAGAGAAAATTTAGATAATCAAGTATCCTTACCATCAGGATCAGTTTCAGCAATTTGAGCTGCTGTAACCAAAATGTTCTCAGTTGTGTAACAAACAATATCCTAACCTGTCTCCTTGCATCACTAGAAAGCATTCAGCTCTACTAATGCTTTATATTGAAGAGTTTTTTTCTGAAAATCAAGGTATGTAATGTGCAGCCTGGTTTCCCAGACAAAATATGGGACACCATGAAACTTCATTGTTATTATTGTGCGTCAGTACATTTAATCTGAGGGGTCACTGGCCTAGTTCCTTTAAAAACAAGTTACAGTGCTTATGGAACATGACACTGAGTTCAAATCCTTTCAGTGCGTTTGAAGACCTGAATGAAACAGATCTGCAGGAACAGAGAAATCTAACTTATTTCACATAGACTATCAAGTAATCACCAAATTGTAAGGAAAATGAGCTATTACCATCCTGACCAGATGTAAACCAATGAATTGGAAGTGAATGCACCAATTTTCCATTACTGTTCTCCTGAGCTAAATGACTGCATTGATAGTATATAATACTGCTAGGGGTCTGATAAAATTAATTTCATGCTCAGGCTTTCCAATAGTCCCTTTTGTGAGAAACACTTCTAAAATTTCACGTAGAGTAGTATTCAATGGCAGGATGAAATCAGAGCTAGTGTTTGCATTCGGGTTTTGCTGCCATTCTTAAAATTTTTAGTTTTGTCATCTCTGTGATACAACCAAATACTATCACAGAGTAGCTCCACCTTGAAATACAGTGGTAAAGATTGAATTTGTTCTTAACTATGACACATATGTAGATAACATATATACCTATGTAGAAAAAATAAAATAGAGAGACCATGATTTTAATGACCCTATTAGTTAGAAAGTGTTATCTTCTCTGTCATCATCTTGAATCAGAACAGATCTAGGTCTGTTCTAAATTACAGAAGTGTTACTTTAGATAACACCAAGTTTATGGAGAACACTAAGGTCATGAAGCCTCTTGAGTTCCACACCTCAAAAACAGTTAAGAGATTCATATGTGTGGCTTCAGCTTTGTGATCTGTGAACACACAACCACCAGTCACCCCTTCTGAGCATGACATCAGCGATGGTATCTCTAGCTAGGTATCAGAGCTTACTTTTCAGTGAGATACATTTCTAACTTTAGACTCTATATCAGCAAGTTCTCTAAAAATATGTCATATTTCATATGCACATGGAATGAATACAGAAATGTAGAGTGCATATAGAGAAGTATAATCATAAAGGAAAAGCCTTAAACTTTGCATCCTTGCTTTTGGTGCTGTAAATTGTATCCAATACAGGGGACATGTGGCCCCAAAACTGCACTTCCTCCCAAACAGATCATTATGTAATTTACTCTTATTTGTGATTTTGATACCTTCTTGTCCAGGCTTATGAAATACACACCAGTTTCCTACAGGGAAACTTACAGTGCATAGGTGACCAGTCTCCCTCCCATTCACACTCTGTAACTGGCCAACCAAACAGGTCACAGAGGCTTGATGGAGCTTTGGCTCAAATCAGGGAGTTTGACTGTGGCCAAGGATTCACTTAAAGTCAACTAGTACGTTTTCACCCAAACCACTAAGACGTTAATATTATTCCAAACTAGCAGGTAGTGAGGAGTCTTATATATGTAAACTGAGCTCAAGGTTCCTAGCATTTGTCATTTGTGCTGTCATACTATAGCAGACTGCAGTATCAAGGAAACCTTTATTTTTAAAAATCAAGTGACCTAGTACTTTTTACAGTTTACTTTCACATATTTTACTTCTGTGATAAATATCGTAAAGGATCACCTCAGCTGAAAAAAAAAATGTCCCCTTGATATACTGACAGACAGAGTGGCTTGTCTGTGCACCCACTTCCCTGGGCTCACGGGAACACTGCTCACAACTATGCCTCATTATATTAAGGAGAACCTCAAACATTTCTAGTTTACAGGCATTATCACTATGAAAAGATCAGGAACCACATTCTGCTTTTGTTTACACTGGTTTTGGTGCTGGCTTTGCATCAAAGTCATGATGAGCTCAATCTCTAATGTAAGGTAAACCAAACATTTTTAATGAGTCTCATAATGCCACAACCTACTCTCTCTATGGAAGCTTCTTTCTCTGGAGGCATTTGAAATGTGTTTATTAAGACCATATTTATATCTTCAGGGAAGCCTGTATATAAAAGGGAAAAACCTTGTAGTGCAGATGTTGCAATTGGCTAAAAGATTGAAACTGAGCTTTGTTTTATGCAAACTAGAGCGTGAACATTTATCATGTAACTAGGATTTAAAGGAGCAGGATGAAAGAGTAAAAGGATAAAATTGAATGCCTCTTTGTGCCCCAGTGTTATATTATGAAAGGGTTAATAATGTAGCAGTTGAAATTTGATTCTTGCTGGTCAATGACAGGTTTTAAAAGCTACTCCAAAAGCTGGTTCAGCAAACTATATTTAAATGGCACACACCAACATTCCACCTATGTTAAATGTCTTGAAACTGTACTTTGTCCAGTATAACTAGAATGATCAATCACATTCATTCAGCTAGCATGGCCTGCAGGACAGTGGTGGCTTTGCTGTTGGAACCTAAGGTACACATGAATAAAATGCAAAATGCTAACATGTCACTAATGTGTTCAGATAACATGCTAATAGCCCACATTGCATGAAAGACTTTTGGAACTTTCACTGTTGGAAATAACAATGACACATTCAACTCCAAAGCCTAGAAAAGTAATTTAATTCCTTGTTAGAGTTTAACCTAACAAGATAAGTTTCTGAATATCATCAATCATTTTCCAGATATGCTGGACACAACTGTTAATAATGGCTACAAAAAAAAACAGGTTTCCTACATTTGTGGTCCAGAACATCCAAATGGCCTGTCACAACATTTTTAGACTCAAGTTCTGAGATCTTCTGTTATCTTGTTGAGACCGTTTTGGGGTGAGGGAAGAATGAAGAAAAAACAAGATGGAAAGAAGTGCTTTTCACAAAACAAACCCATGGATGACATGAGGAAGATTTTGCAGTTGCAGCCACCCAGATTTCACTTCAGTGAAAAGTGAAAATAAAACATAAGGGTCTCTGAATCTACAAGATTTGAGACAGAAAGACCCACACAACCACTACTAGCTCAGGGTTATTTTCATGTTTACCCAATGGAGGAAAACTGTTACACATTAACACCAATCAACATAATAGATTGATTACTGTAAACTATACAGAGCCACGGAGCTTCGTATTTAGGTCAGAACTCCACCTGCTCTTAACTTCCTATCCCTGCTCCTGGCTTTTGAAAGGACCTTTTCTTCATCACTAAGACAGAGGGAAAGGAGGTTATTTTTATTATTCTCTCATCATTTGTCACACCCTAGCTGTGTAGGCAGTTGATGTTTTATTTCTTTAGTAATGTAAGCAAAGAAAAAATCTGGTGTTTCTGCTTTGATTTGCCCACAGGTGAAGTACAAAGGGCCAAACTGACACTCAGCATTTAAGTCATAGTTATGTTGTAAGAGTGTTTACAGGAGCAAGGACAGCAGGGACTGCCAGCACTCAAAATCACAGAACTGATGATATCTGAGAAAACAGTTTTGGGAACACTGGGTCATCTAAATGTCATTATTTGGTATATCAATATATCTCATTACCTTTCAAGTATTACTTCAACTAGACATGAAGACAACTGTAGAAAAATATTTTTAATACATAGAAATTACAAACAGTTCACATCATGGGCCCACTATTCATTATTTAGGAAAGCCACAACTCCTCTATCAAAATGTCTTATTGGCTTTCCTGAATGGAAGTCACTTGTGATATTGCTATGGAACAGCATATAACACAAGATTTTTTTCCTTCTCTAAATGTCAGCACTGTGTAAGAAAATTAAGTTTGCAATTGGTATGCTTGAGCACAATGCTAACTGGTAGTTTGGTTTTGTTGGGTGGCATAGAGCTAGATTTTTTCACAGAACTATTTGTTCCAGAGCAGCAATGATGAAAGCTGAAAGGATAGTGTTAAGTTTGACAGTCAGGAAGATCTTGGTGAAAGAAAAGAACGTTTATAATATATTCACCACTATTCTATATTTTACAATGTACTAAATAGAAAGATTAATAGCAAGAGGTAGAAATTCTCAGTATTTATATTCCAATAAAAGGGTTGTAATAAAGTCATTCTGGCTTCTAATAAAACATCATAAATATTAGAGTAGTAACATAGATGACAAAATGACTTTTGGTGGCTCATGAGATGATTTTTATGGTGTGAATCCAAGTCAGCAAAACACACACCAGAACATCTTCACAGAAGGCACTTTTTAGCACACTTGTTGACCCTTTTTCATTACATACCAAGCAATGAAATTGGTACTGTGGATGAATATTGAGGGACAAGGACCAAGCTATATGACATTGACAGAGAAGTATGTACTGCAGTTATTTGCACTAAAACTCCTCTACAGTGAGTCAAGGCTGCCAAGCTCCCCCAGTTCAGCAGGTAGCACTTAGAAAGCAAATAAGAAAATAAAGCAAAGATGATGTAATCAGAGGAAATATATGAAACAGAGCAAGTAAAGCACTATGTTTTTGAAGTTTCTTGTTTTTTTTTTAAAGCTGTGAAACACATAAAAAAACTCTCACTTCAGTCTGATTTCTGTGATGATTACAGTGTGCATTAGAAATACATCTTCAGGCTGGTAAACCTTGGGGGAAAAAAGGGAAGATAGAGTACTGAGCATAAATTTATTTGGCTTTTGACATATTTTAATGCACTCAGTTGGACAGATGAGGGAGCTATATTCCATAATTTACAGCTAGATAGTGCTTTTAACATACAGTTTATATATAGAAGAAGTGTGAAGGACCATTACTCCATGGGAAAAATATTTGGCTGTATCAAAGAGAAAAAAATTGTTCTTTCCAGTTGCAGCAAGATACATTTCTCACATGACTCTTCAGTTCTGTGAGCCTGCACAGGAATGTAGAAGGGTAGACTTTAGCCAGCTGGCCACTATTCCTTGGCTTGTTCCTGAAAGAACATGATAGCATGACTGACAGTCTTGGACAAAAATGCACAGAAGAGCAGGGAAAAGACATACTCACACTCTACAGGACACTAATTTATATCTTAAAGCCAAACTGTAGTTAACTATGGAATGACCCCTTTAAAGAGCATTATAAGCTCACCTTTGCTTGAGGTAGTGGATGTCCCCTTCTAATGGGTTTGCATTTTTGTTGTCCCCCAAACATCTTCATCTACCAACAGCTCAAGTTATTGATTTGTAGGGTATATCATAAAAAATAAATAAAGTTGCCTCTTTGTTAAAATATTTCTCTCCAATTCAAATACTAACCCTAATTTATCTTTGTGAACAACAAAACGAAGGCATTTTCTAGATTGGCACTGAAAGTTGCTTAAAAACTTATTTAATATTACCTCTGTGAAAGGGGGGTTTGGTTCACTATAGGTTCACACCACACACACCATTTTGATCAGATAACTATGTGCTAAAAGCTTCATATCAGATATTGTTTTCAGAACCTCCTCTTTTTTCCCAAGGAAGCAGCAGAGAAGCTATTCTGGAACTAGAAGCTTCAGCTTCTTAGCTGAAATATTTTATAGAGGTCTTGTGCTACCCCTAGAAGAAATATATTATCAGTCCGTATTGCAGAGGCTGTCTTGATTCTTTTCTCTGAGACTATTCCTCTGCAGTTGTGCTCTAAGACCCATGATCCTACACAGCTCAGGAGTTAGTCCCCCTTTTCCTTACGCTCACTGTACTCATCCATTTGAGGTTTTTGTTTTCTTTTAAGACATCTGAAGAGCAAGAAAACCTATTCTCCTGTTAAATTCCCACTAGTTTAGCTGGGTGACAAATGCACATTTTTATTGTTTCTTTTCCGCCTTTCTTTTCATTTGTGTTTATTATCTGAGTACTCAGGTCATACTGCAGTTACCATTACTTTGGGAAGAACATCAAAGTAAAAGGAAAATCAGGTGCTTGCCTTGTTATGAGTCATTATCCAGCCAATTTTTTCATCTCAAACATTTTCTTTAGGACAACTGATCTTTTTTTCCATTGTATTGAAAAAGAATATCATCTTTCTAAATGCTTTCTCAAGGGAACCTTAACCCTTGAATGTATTGTGTCTCTGCCTAGTGAGAGACCTTTAAATTTACTCATCTCAAACTCTCAGTGTACACAGGGGGAGGGGGGGAATTATATAACTAATGCAGAATATTTTAGACAATACAAAAAGTCTCATAGTGTAGAAGTCAAGTAACACCTGACTAACTCTCAGAAAATATAACCTGCCCTTTATGCTGACACTCAAACATGTGTAGAAATTATATTCTGTATGTAATTACCTGGGCTAAAGTGTAGTCAGTGTTGAAAGGATTTCCTACAAAGGTTACATTCCTGGGTCGTTGACAGGTTTCTATTTCTTCTGTTTCTCAACCCACAAGCGTCCCTGAGTTAAAATTAAAATCTTACTGATCACAGCAGATGCTGAAACACCTTTCAGTCATCAGTCTTCATTCTAGGATTCAGTTTTGTATCTACAGAGTAGAGACAGTCCTGAGATGTTAAAGGAGGCCTCAGGCTGCATTTCCCAGGATGTGGCTAACTGACTTTTCTCTGAATCATCTTATTTACCTTTCTTTGAATAATTTCAATAGTCCAGTATTTTGATTTGAAATACATGTTAGTTTTCTGCATCTGTGTTTTATTTTCATTATCATCTCCAGTTGCCTTCTAAAAGTCAATAAATGCAACAGAATGCAATTCAAAAGAAATAGCGATTGCATGAGTTCCCTGTGCAGTCTTTCCCCCACATATAATTATCCTCATCTTTAAAAGCTTTCCCCAGCACAGCTAAGCTAAATGTTTCTAGCAGCAGATCTTGTCTTTTTGGACATACAAACTGTTTATTCCTTTCCTTTTTTTCTGGCATGTTTCACATATGTAAACAATTTGATTTCTTTTAGTGCTTTAGATTAACAAACTCAGTGTGCTACATCTTCAGAAGTCATGCTTCTCTGCCCCTGATTACCTTCAGACTGTCTCATCTCAACTATCTTCAGCTGATCCACATCTGCCGTTCTGCAGCCCTTAGCAGCCTCCATCTGAAAATTGGACTTTCCAAACCATTACTGAACAAAGTTTGATAGATTATTTATATATTATTGTTAATAAGACCCATTAACTGCTGTTCTGACTAGATAAGAGATCATTATGCATATAACCAAACTTTTCTGCTGTAATTAATTTGAAAATTAGTGTCATTTTCAAGGACCTTGAGGTTGTGCATTTCAAGTGTTCTATTGCAGTTTAAAAAGCTTCAAGTGAACAGAATCTACCACAATGAGACCATTTTTTCCCCTTCTTCAGTCCTTGAATGCCAATATAAGTTTAGGATCAAAGTGCAGCTTAGAGGAGTTTCCAAGTTTGTGGGGTTTGGTAATTTTCCTCTGTACTTATACACTTACATATGCACTTCTGAATATCCTATTGACGACTATACCTTCGCTTTCCAAGACAATAATGTTTTAATAATCAAACTCTCAATGACAGCTAAAGAATGAAAAATTTTAAGTATTTTTCTATGTGCGTTCTATTTTCCGCAAATGTTTCTTGGCTTCTTATATGTTTTAGTTCATTTTCATTGTTTGTTTGTCATTTAGTCTTGAAGTAAGTAATTGGTCTCATCAGTCACATGGCACATTCTTAGCTGCACGTCTTAATAGCTGCAACTTTGAAAATAGGCAAGTAATGAATAACAGTAGTGAATGTTGATGAACAAGGACCTGCTGAGTTAGTTCATAAATATGCTGCATTTGAGACAAATATGGGAATTCCTAAGTGCTAGCTACTTTTGAAGTATTGCTACAAGTGTCTTTTGGTGAATAACTGAATATATTCAAACCCAGAGGTGCAATATCATAACTGAGCACTCCAGATATTTGGATTTTGAATTCATCCTTGCAAATAGTAACTTTCAATCAGCTTTCCCTAGCTCTAACACCTGTGCTATATATATTAAAAACCTTACAACTCTAGAAGGTATTGTAGCTGCTTTAGTAAATGAACAAGCAGTTGATTAAAAAATAAGAATTTAGAAAGATTCATCAATGAAAGTATCATTAATCTGAGGCATACTACTTCCAACTTAAGAGTTTTTGATGGGAGTCTGTATACCACTCTAGCTATCAAAATCAAAATCTAGTTCTTTAAGTTCAGACAATTCAGAGGTTAACATGAACATTTATCACTTAGCTATCTAAATCATACCTTATTAGGAACAAGGGAGCACTATGAAAAAAACCATAAAGTGTCCCAGTAAGAAGGCCTAAATTCTAAGTATACTTTTCCCATTACTCATAGAAAATAAGGTTAAAATGAGTATTCTAGCATTCCAGACAAATATAATAAAGGATTTCACATATTTTTTTCCTACACCTTAGCTTGCATCTACTCACTTAGTGAGAGTGACAAAACTCTTGTTAACTTTTACAGGTACAGGAACAGACCCACTTTTTTGAAAATGTCAGTTAGACCAAATAGAGGAAAGAAAGGAAAAAACAACCCAAAAACCTCCCAAAAATAACCAACCTCGGAGTATTCTCAGGCATGTATTAGATAAGTATCAGAACAAGTGATTGTTGCCTGAGGATTAAGTTGCAATTTTTTTCCTCATGATAAGCTTCTTTATTTCACGCCCTGTAAAATACAGGTGAGCTAAAAACATTTTGTATTTTAATCTTTGCTGGCAGACAGACAATAAGTCACATGTAAGGACAGAGGTGTACTGAGCAAAACCTCAAAGCTATTTTGAAAAATAGTTAGGCTTACCTTCTAGTTTTATATCCTGGAAGAAAACAAAACAGGGAGATATAACAAAAGAAGTGAGATTTTCCTGGTTTTGCTGTAATCCTCCTGCAGGGACTAAGTCAGTCATTCAAAGTGTAGCCAAACAAGGTCAGGGCTCGAAAGGATTTCAAAAGTTCTTGTGTCCAGACCTTGGTGATACAGGTGTTGCTCCACATAGACTAGTTGTTGGCTTCAGGGTGTTTTAGATTTTTCAAGTAATGGGAATTTCAGTTTGCCTGACACTGTTATTCTGTGGTCTAGGAGATGTCAAAGAGCACTTCTAGCTATGGCCACTGTTGGAATAAAGTAATGGGAAAAGAGCAACCCAGAGCATGAGAGCTGAGAAAAGATTTGAGTAAAGAAGAAAAGTGATACAATATACTGGATATTAGAAATAGCAACATAGACCAGGAAGAATGACAATTAATGAAATATTCCCATAAACAATCTGCATAAACTATAAAATCTCATGAGGGTGAACCTTCACGTGGGAAACAAGAAAGCTGTTCTTTTCTTATGAAATCTTTGCTAACGATGAAGATCAATTGAGAGTTCCAGGCATTCATGCATACCAAAGCATTTATTTTTTTGCAACATTGCCTGTCTGTTTAGACAGAGAATTTATGGTGAGCTCCAGGCTAATCACAGTTGCTCTGATTCCACTTTGCTCCAGGTATGAATCATTATCATTGTCCTTTCTGTTAGACATTTTCAGTCCTTTGCAAATTAAGAGATGACACAATGTAAAGCAGACATTAGTTGTTATTTTCCAGAAAATGGTACTCAGGTTTTCCTTATCAAGAGGTTAATTATCTGAGAAGTGGAATCTTTAAAACTTTTGCTAGACAAAAAAAAAGCTGGCTCCACAGTTGGGTGCTTCCTGATATTTAGTGCAAACTGGTATATTTTTCTCAAATTTTAAGTTTTAGTAATGTGTGAAATCATGTTTTGAATATAAAAAACAGACTTCATGACTTCATTTTCTCATGAAATATGGCAAGAATACAACTTTATGCCTGCATGTTATTTTTATGGTATGTATGTTTTCTTCATTGAAAACAGATCTGAAAATAGAGTATCTGTAAATGGCAACAGAGGGACATGTAACTATTTTAATGGAATTGCAAAGAGAATTCATGTATTTGGTTTAAGATATACATTTTCATGGAGAACATATTCTCCAGCTTAAGTAATACATTTTCATGGATAATATATTTAATTTTGTAGTAATATATGCCTAAATACTGCTTTCTATGCACAGTGTTTAGTTATTACAGAGTTATAGAGGTACCTTAATCCACTTTAACAGGGTTTTCTGAGAACTGGATTTGTACACAGGAAGTCAAGGTATTAGATCAAGGTACATGCCATTCTGAATGGATTAATAATAATAAAAAACATCCATCCAACAAAAAAAAAACCTTAAAAAATAGCTGTGGCAGGGTAATTTTAGCTACTTTGGGGAATGGACAAGAAATGAGTTTCAGGTGGGATTATGAGAGTGTCATGGGGCAGAGGGAAGGTTGGCTCAAAGATTAGTCATTAGTTCAAATGGCTTTCAGTAGCTGGTGATAAAAAAGCTGTGCTTGTCTAACAGACTGGATCATTCAGCTTGTTAATGTGACATAATTATCCAGTGGACTGCAATCTCCAAAAAAAAAAACAAACCTGTATTGTTTTATGTATTTTGTAGCTTGTCTTAGAACAAGGACAGACGATCAATGGAGATTACGAATCTCCCCATATCCTTAAAATTATATGACAAAATGAAAGAGAGGTGGTCTGATACTTGGGTATATGACACTCATGCATCGCTTAATCTTTTCAACATAAAATGGCCGTGTCCCTGAACAGGTCTAATTCCAAATCTCTATCAGCCTCTGAGCAGAGGATCATTATTTTCCTCAGAGAAAGGGAAGTAAAAAAGTCTAAAAATTGCAAAATAACACTGGCTTTGTTCAAAGCAAGAGATACTTATTTTCTTTTATGTTCCCTACCCTTTTGTCCAGCTATCAACATAAACTTATCTTATTTCTAAAATAGAAATTCTATCCATATATTGAAATGGAGAGAATATTTTCACTTCCACATTTTCACAGAATGAGCTACTATAACTTATTATATCCCTAGCACAGTTCCCACTGATCTTGGAAGGAGTAAAATATTATGTTAGTGAGACACAGAAGGCACTGAAAACTCATGCTAGCTAAATAATGTGCTGCTATTGCACATGCAAGTTTATAGCACATGTTCAAAGTCACACTTACTTCAGCACTGAAAAGACCTATATGAACATTTTTATTCAATAAAATACAGTATTTTGTAGTTGAAATGCATGATATTATTTATCCACTTGAAGCATTTTTTTTTTTTAGTAAAACTGAAATGGAACATGAACATGTCACCTAAGTGGAAAAATAACCACCTGTAAGACAGTTTAAAACAATTAAATGCTGTTCAGATGCTCATATAAATGAATACACAGCCAGCCTAGGAAAGGTCAGGTGTAGTTAGAATACGATCTACAAAGCATAGTTTGTTTCAGGAAGATTTGATGTGTTTGACTCAAATATTTGACTGGCTCGTTAACATTGCTGCAAATGCAAGGACAAGCCTTTGTGTTTAAATAACTGAGAAAGATGCACAGCCTAGTTTCTCACATATTTTCCTGACTTATACAAATACCCCAGCCTTTCTGGTGCATTTTCTTAGCTAACTTGTACAGCTCTCAAATCTAAGCATATACTCTAAGCATTTGAGCACATAATACATTTCCTTACATGATAAGGCAACGATATTGTTCTAGTGAAAGCACATGTTCTTGCATCCTTGTATGCCTAAAGAATGGAGTGATTTCCCAGCCTATTCAACATACAGCTTTTAACCTACCACCCATACAAAAATATGAAATGGCAAAATTTTTCAATCAAACAGAAAGTATCAACAAAAAAGTAGAAAAGAAATGTGAAAGGCAAATATGTGAAACCCTTCCATTGAGGGCTTCAAGTACAAATATTAGTGACATAAATGCAGTTTCTTAGTCTATTTTTGACAACTTTTCTGTCATAAAATGAAACATTTTGATCATTCTTGCAGGAAGTCCAATGTATAGTGTCATTTGAGCTTGGTGCTGTCATATGATACAGTTCAGTTCCCATACCCAGCGTACATCCCTCATAAAAGAATTCCCATGATGCTGCACAACTTCGTTAAACAACAATCCATGGTATATTTTAGAAAACCTAGCTCTTAAGGGTGATGGTTTCCAAAGTACAGAATGGAGTTCACTTTGTAACTCCTCTAAAGATCAGGAAATATGTGGCTTTGTTTAATCAAACAGAAAGTTGTTTGTGGTGAACTTTGACTGAAACACAAAAGGGAGAGTTTAAATTTAGACAATTTATATTAAATTTGAAACCACAAAACCCATTCACAAAGAAGAGTTTTATACAGAAATTTTGTCAAATCTTCTGCTTATACTGAGAGAGATTCAGTAACTAACTTCTTGCTCTCTAAAACTCCACAGAACCACAAAAACATAATTTGAAGCTCCTTTTCTCCTTGATTTGCATAATTCCACCAATTCCTCAAGAATGAATTCCTTGTTTACATGACTAAAACAACATCAAAAAATCATCATAAGTATCAATATTTTCAGTGAAGCATTTGAGAATCATCTGACCAGGACCATTTTTGACCAGTAGATTTTTAGGAATCTAATAGGTGTTAGAAGTTTCCCACCCTCCCAGTTTCTCCATTAGCAAAAATGCTCACCTTATAGATGGGAAAACAAGAGTCCTAATTTCTGCCACACCTCGACTGAAGAAAATTTTTGAATATGATATTCCCTGGTAGTGAATATCTGACCTACTGTTATTAGTTGTTCTTCAGTGGGTTTCCCTTTCTTAAATCCTTACTCCACATTGTCTTTCAAAAGCATCAACAGCTTTGCCGTTCCTACTCCATAGAAGAGCTCCTCCTCAGGGGGCTTTTGAAAATAAGAACATTGCAGAACAAATTCATAGTTTTTGTAGCTAACAGAACTATGTTTTCTTTAAGAATACTCTCATTGGATTTTTGCTTTCCCCTGGACAGTACCTTCTTATATTGCAGCAGCATTTCTGAGGATAGATTTTTGTCAGGTTGACCTTTCCAGCTTACTGGGCCCAATAGTTTTTGTAATAAATCACTTGGCTTTTCAACAGCTTCCTTACTTCCATCACTTATCATGGCTTTGTTAAAAGTTGCACAAGGTCCATCTGAACCATTGGTTCTCAGTACCGAATCATATAATGTCAAAAAGACATATTTTACAAATTTCAATGTAACTCCAAAAAATGTCAACATTTTAAAAGATGTAATCAAACTATAAGGTTGATCAAAACAGGGAAAACAAAATTTAAGACATTATAACAGTTAATAGTAGCATAGGTAAAAATCAAGTTTTGCCTGCCTGAATGAGATAGAGTCTACAAGTCCTTTGGGTTCTTATACCATATATATGCTGACCTGTCACCAATAGAGCTAGTGGTAAGTGAAGTATCTCAGTCTGCAGCTCTTAATCAGTCTGTGAGTCACTGTGGATTTACTCAAGTGAACTAACTCATCTTTGATGTACTCACACTACTTACAGCGATATTCCTGCTTTTGATGCACCTGCTTCTGCACTCCAGGTACCATACTAGACAATCCTGCTTCACAGAAGGTAACTATAAGTATGGCTTTGGATCCTGAACTATAGGTACCATTTCTCCTGTCAAAGACTCTTTCCCTCCAAGTAGTTTTAACCAGTGCCACAAGTAAACAAAAGTTTACATAGCAAAATTTTCAGCTCTTGGAGGTACAGCTATAGAAGGCCTTCTGGCAGTATACAATTATGTAATCAAAAGCCTAAATTAAAATTATCTTTGCAAAAAAAATTTAACACAGGTTTGCCCTAAGAAAAGCATCAAGTTCCTGTTCTCAAGGACAGAAGGCAGAATGTTTAAAGTTTCTATAAAAAGAAAGATAAGATTCCAGTAAAGGAAGTCCCAGAATCTCGGTCAGGAGAATTGGTGCACAAAGGTCAGTTAAGGAAAAAATACTCTTTTCGAAACTCTGCTATATATGTATCACACAATCATTAGGAGAGTACATTACAGTGCATTCCCTCAAACATGCTTGAGGTGAATAGACTGATCAGCACAAGCTTGGACCACTTAGCTGTGGACTGAAAGGGGAAAGCATGCAGGAGACCTGAGCTGCCATTTTCCACCAGTTTTGCCAGTCCTTGGCATACAGAGGAGAAATGGGAAGATGACACTTATTTTTAACTGAGTCTTTAGTTATTCAGTTTCTAAGGTAATTGTACAACAATCCAGACAGTAGAGGTTTAGCCCTTAATCCTGCCGTGTTTGCTCAGAAACACAAGACTGAAAATTTTCACTTAGACAATTTTCACTTAGCTGTGGACTTGACTTTGATGGTGGATTAGCTAAGGCTGCTTTATCAGCTTCTCTCTGCTAGTTTATGAATGACAGTTTGAAAAGTCTGTATTGCCAACATAAAATCAGCATCCACAAGCTTCAGATTTATTTCAAGTATTTAGATTAACATTCGTGTGTCCTAGATGTAAGATTTCAGAATAGTAAATTGATCTAAACCATTTTTCTCCCTAACTGCAGATATAAAAGGTGGATCTGTCATAAAATGAATCAAAAATGCAGGTCAGTGATGAATGTTGGTATATTAAGAAACTTGAAAAAATGTGAAATGCATACATTTCCCTATGGGAACTACAGAATTAGGAAATGCAGGAAAATGTATGCAAAGAGCCAACAAAATTTATTGAGACTAAGAATAGATCTTAGATGCCCTGAAGTTATTATACTGGATGCACCTAAAAATAAATCAGAGTTGATTCAAAAGAAAGTCTGAAGACTCATGTTCACAGTGCTTACAACACTGTGTAACTATTAAAATCACAGTGAGAGTTGAAAAGGAGTGAAAGCTCTGAGAACTCAAATGCATGCTAGGTTTAGAAGGGTCTCTAAAAGAGACAAGATAATTAACATGTGAAATTCAGAATAAGTGACTCATAAGGGAATACTGCTGACCTAGGAAGAACTTAATTACAAAATATGGGAAAATTGGGACAAGAAGAAACTTTCCTCCATGAAAATATTAGAGAAAGTAGAGTTGTTCCCTGTAACTTTGATGCTACCACTGTTCTCTGTTGGAACTTTCTTTTAAGTTATAATTTGCTTTGACTCCAAAGCCCACTATCCGCAAACAAGGGCAACTAAAATGCTGGTTACTATTTTGAGATGATGCTTTATATACTAGAATGGAACCCAACTGTAAAATGAATGTCAGTGTTAACTCCTAGTTTATAGGTGTTGAATTTGATTTTGATGACTTGCAGAGCATAGCTATTTGGGGGTCCTATCCAATTTGATTGTATTGCCAGTGATGAGGGCTACAAGTATTTAAAATGAGTGTTCTTCTGTTTTCAGGAACTGAAAGCATTGCAACGTGATCTACAATATTCTGTAACTGTCAGAAACTTGGCAGGATATAAAGCTATTACATTGATACACAAAGAATAACAAGTGTAATATTTAAGATAATTGCCATATAACAGAGTCCAAATATTCAGTGGTATTTCATTAACTTTCCAACTAGAAACTTGTCTATAAATCTGGTTGTGTTACTTGCATAAAACACAAACTGCACATTGTATTTGTGGATCACCATCCACCTTGAAGATGTGGCTCTATGTTCATCATCGTCCCCATCTTCATTTCAAGGTTTCAGTTATAGAACCATAGAATTGTCACAAGAGACATTTAAGATCATCAAGTCCAACCATCAACACAGCACTACCACTTTGATGGAAAGCTCATATCATGATGAAAACAAGTTAAACAGAGCATATGATAAGAGGTAGAGATACAAAATCCATCACAAATATTAGAGTCTAAGAGAAGCAAATACTAACTGAACAGTCAGACAGTTCCGTGAGGACAACTGCTCTGCAGATGGCTGGCCAGCTGCAGGGCTGGTTAATTCAGGGCATACAAATGTTTGATTGTGTTTGCTGTGTAGGAGACAATAGGTGCTGCTGTGGTCAGGTAATGAAGAATTCATTAAGTTTTGTGATCACAGTGCTAAAGCGAGTACCATTATTCTTTATTTCTACTTTTATTTGAGCTCATTTGCCTTGAATTGCCACCATCACAATAATCAAAATTCTATTACAACATTGTAAAACAGGAACATTTCACACATTGAAGCTACTATACATGCTTAATACATAGTGTTTGTCATCACTATGAAGAAGATAGAGGAAGAATGAGAGTTTAGTGATATTTAGCAAGAGCCTTTAGTTCTCTTCTGCTTAGAATGGGAGGTCACCTTGGTGAAGGTTTTTCTGTAAGCTGCTTAATTCTTCAGGGACAAATATATAATAGCATTGCACTTCACATCTCAGACTTTCCATATGAAAATCAATTGATGAGTCAGGGAACAAACTGAGGCCCTCAGTATTTATGATTTGAGTTTTCCTTTTTTTTTAAATCATTTAGTCTTCCATTCTTGATTGAAAGAGACAAGTATGAGCCAAGAGCAGTGAGAAAGACATTTCCTGGAGATTTACAAAAGCATATAAAAAACTGCCACTCTTAAGATTCCATTAGCAGGCTACAGACATCACACAGAAATTAAATTCACATTTTACTTGATTTCTGGACAATAAAATGAACTACTGGAGTAAAGTGCATTTAGCAATAAATAACTTCAGAAATTTAACACAACAGACATAATGCTGCCTAGTAAGTAGGCATTGTGCAAATACTGCCATAACATTGGTCCAAAGTCCTCTCAGCTTTTCAACTGACCTGCCTTTTCTTAGGATTTATCCTTCTGTAAGAGATGCATGGATTCTATCTCAAGCAGCAGCATTCAGGATTTTCTCCACAGAAAAACTGAAAAAAAAAAATGTTGTAAACATTGTTAGGCCCTAACATTAAATACAGACTTTTTCCTATGCTAGATTCTCTTTTCCTTTGAAATCTCCCGTGATCTGCTGCACCCTCTCACTGAAAGCACTTGCCAATAGATCTTCCAATGCTATGAATCAAAAAAAAATGCTGTTTACTCACAGAATTTTAACATCCTGCATATTGAAATTTCATCTTCATTGTGAATATTTCCCAAACTTGCTGACACTCCACAAGAGCACCAAAGCTCATTCCCTTACGTGCTGTCCTTTCCCGTAAGGTCACACCAACAATACTCTTCCTATGAAGTCAAAACTCCTGCCCAATAACCAAATTTACTGACACAGATCCAGGTGCACTTACTAAGATTTACTAAGCCTTTTGAATCCTGTGATCTCTTTTTTTAAGTGGAGATTCATTCATCTTACTACTGAAATTACTGTTTAGAAACACTCTTCGATCCCTAAGAATAAGAGACAGGAAAGAATTAGAAAAGGAATCAAGTAGCAAATAAAGTAGTTAAAATTAGTGACCTCCTATATTATCACAACTTGTCAGTTTCCACAAAGTGCATGGAATAACATTGGGGTTTCTGTGTTAAGCCATTTTATCAGGACAATTATTTTATTTTCATAAAACATCTAATCAATATGTATACCTGACAGGTGGAGTAAAGGTGATCAGACACAGCAACAGGCTACCTAGACAGGCTGTGATTTCCTTCACCTTTGAAGACACTCCAAACCCAACTGGGCAGTGTCCTGAACAACTTGCTTGTACTGACCCTACTTGAGCAAAAGAGTTGGACTAGATGATCTTCTATCCCCTTCCAGCTTTAACCATTCTGTAATTCTTTGATTTTGTCATTCTCTGATTGTGTACTACCAAACACTGCGAAGCTGTGAAGGGTTTTCCGCAGAATCAGCACCTGTTTAAGTAGATAGAGTCTTCCCAAGCCTTTCCTGTAAATATACACAATTTCACACAGGGACTATACATGGACACTTTATCTAGTTCTTCACAGTGACTGTTTCTGCTGGCAGTTTGAGTCATGCTGCAGGTCCACTGGAGCACCAGAGGCTCTGGGTGTAAGATAAGCTTGTGGGCTGCTGTGCTTATAACAATGAGTGAGCTATTGGAAATTCACGTTAATGCATTTATTCCGTTTTCTTCTCTTTTCTTGTCATACCTATGCACATATGTGATATCTAAGTTAAAGCACTGCACCAAAGTTCACTGAAAACATCTTTTGATTTGACTTCATCAGGGTTTTTTCAGAAATAAGAAACATCTTCTAAAACAACTAGGATACAAATGACTACCCTAGGTGGTCAGAGAAAGTGTTAAGTGTGTATTAAAAAGAGACAGAGAAATAAGAAATTCTTCAAACTCTGTACAGCAGCCTTTGTAATTGCACTGCTTCTCTTTCAAGGGTCACTCAGCAACATATATAAGGCATAATTGTGAAAGTAATAAAAATGCTCTCAAGTAAGCACATTAGTAGAGTTAAGCACATGAAATAGAAAAAAATAAAATAGAGCCATTGAAAAGATCAGTGCCATATCTCTCATTGACCTAAAACTCTCGTTTCTTATATCACCCAATGCTTTAATCGTGCATTAACTTACTGATCTCATAGCCTGTTGTGTTAAGGGCTAAAAAGAAGCTGCCTGACAGGAAGATATAAACCTATAAATAAAGTGCATATTACTAGTTCTGTAATGTAAGAATGCTTGGTTTAGATCCTAAACTTACTATGTAACCCAATCAATTCAGTAATCTAAAACTCACTGCAACTGTCAAAGCCTATTAAATATTCAAGGTTGGATTAAACATCTCATGAGATAAGGTATTGTGAGAAAATCAGGATAATTCTGATTTTAATAAGAAAATTAACTATAAAGACTTTTTTTTCTTGACAGGACTGCTTTGTATTTTCCTGTCAGTATATAGACCAAAATTAGAAGTGAAAATTAATTTACAGATACGCAGAGCATTGAAGGGTTTGATGTTCAGATGTTTTAAGAAATTTAAAAAAAAAAAAGGTGATTCTTGGGACCCTGAAATGATAGTACTTTATAGTATTATGTTTTCCAATGTCTTGAATTCTATTTTGGTATTACAACACACTTCTTGCTAGTAAGATCAGAAGGTATTTGCTTTCAGATCTCTTTAACTTTGCAGAATAAAATCATGCTTAGCTAATGAGAATTAACTAGCTACCTGACTTGAAGTCAGCTAGTTGCAGCCAGATATTTTATGTATCTAGGATGTTCTGGAAACCAACTGCTTTCATGTGGTTTCCATAAATTCTCAATGTGGAATAAAGGCTTGTCAGAACATATCTGCTTCAAGGTACTCATAAGAAAAGCTTTAATCGGCGTGTCAAGATTAGTGAAATGTTAGTATGGTGTAAACAATGCAAGTTCATTATTAAATCACTTTGTCATTTTTATCTAAGTTTTATCTTAGGTCTATTGGTCTGTCAAAGTAAAATTGGCACAACTTTGCAGAGTTTCGATTCATTCACATTTTATCATTCTAATACAGTCATTCTGTGCATTATAGATTGTTACCAGTTTACAGCTCACCTTTTCAATCACATCTTATGAACTAGAACAAGAAACATTTCTTAATTTCCTTCCAGTATATGACCTTGAAATTTAAGCTCTGGATCCATTTCTGTATGGTCTATTTGCTGATATACAATCTGCCTCCTGTTAAAATAAACTGTCCTAACAGCCTTCAAATCAGTGAAATATCACCTGCACACCATTCCTTTTAGATTATATTCTTCCATGGAGTCTAGGGAAACTTTCTTCTTTTGCTAAAACTCTGGCAGACGGGACTGGGCTCCATGGGGAATCACTGGAAACATTATGGGATACTCTGTTCTATCACTCCAAAAATGAGCAGCACATGCCTCTGGCAAGCTTCTGTTGCCAGTTGTGGGAGTGGAGAGATCTTACGGCCAAGAAAGCTGCTGAGTGTTAAGTTTTAGTTTTGAACACTAAAGAGTGTCTCCCCTACAAGACAAAGGGAAATATTCTATACAGGCATAACTCTTGAGTAAGCAATAGCTTCAATTGCTCTAGGCTAGATATAATTTTAAGTTAGAAATTGGGATAAGCACCAAATTGGGCAGGATAATGTTTTCTTATTACTACCATTATTGATCCTCTTTTCTAAAACCAATAGTATTATTTCATGAGTAGATACCTGTTCACTGCTCTGCAGTTTGCTATGCTTTGACTATGCATTTGTATAAGCATAGAAAAGATTTCATAGCTTACTTACGAGTTGGTGTGGAAAGCCCAAGGGTTATGATTAGTGCAAAAGTGCTGTGAATTATGAATCTCCTTTCTTTTTTTTGCATTTTTATGCAAGTAATTTAAACTACATGGCAACCCTCCTGATAGATGTCAAGAGCAGCAGTGAGGCCTTGTCAATCAGTGCATGACTTATGTGTGTTTCCCAAGCAGCAACAGACACAGCAAACCCTACAGTGACAGTATTCTCTGCTTACTTATCTTGGCAGTAGCCAACAGCTCTTAGCATTTTAAACATGACTAAAAATATCCACCAATTCAGAGAATGATATAAATGGCCTTGCAATAGACCACATAAGGCAATATTATTTATCACCAGCAGGTATAGAGAGGGGAAGCACTGAAAGCAGATTCAGGAAGGATGTATCTGCAAGCTCAGCTATCAATAAGCAAAGAATAGACTGCCTTATTTATTTTTTTTTTGTTATTAAGAGAATAAAAATCACAGTTTCCTATTTAAAAATAAACTCCGCAAACATTTGGATAATGGCTGTCCTCTGGACAATTCTGCCTGTCTCTTTAAGGGGTATGCTTAGCTGTAATTGTCAGGAAAGATTTATTCTGAGAACCTTCACTGCACTTCTGTGTTCTCTGAATTAGGGAGAGTTTATTCTTTTGTATAAATCAGAAAGAAAGCATACTCATATTCACCTCATTTGAGGATTTTAGAAGGAAACAGGAAAAGTTTCCAGAGTATCCACAATGAGTTTCTTACCTTGGTAAACATTTTACTTTCTGAAACCCGTCTTAAATTACAATATCTCATACACAAAGAGATCCCAGGAGCTTGCAATTAGGGCAAGAAAGATAGATGTCTAATTTATATTCCTGAAAATGTGCTACTTGGGAAGACTAAAATAGTGATATTGTAGTATATAATGCAACTGAGAATAAACTGTGTAAGATTCATCCCTGGTATTGGTATTGTACAAATACTTGAGAGTATGGCGTAAAACCCTCTTTTGCTGCAGTCTCCCAGAAAGGACAAACAGTAAAGGCAGTTCACACCAAAAATTTTCAGTAAAAAGACCTCACTGCAGTTGCAACTTCCTTGTCAGGGGACAAGGAGGGGCAGGCACTGATCTCTCCTCTGTGGTGAGCAGTGACAGGACCTGAGGGAATGGCCTGAAGTTGTGTCAGGGGAGGTTTTAGGCTGGATATTAGAAAAAGGTTCTTTACCTAGAGGGTGCTGGCATAGGCTCCCCAGGGAAGTGGCCACAGCACCAAGCCTGACAGAGTTCAAGAGGTGTTTGGATGATACTCTATGGCATATGATGTGACTCTTGGGGATGGTCCTGTGCAAGGCAAAGGGTTGGGCTTAATAGTCCTTATAGATCCCTTACAACTCAGCATATTCTGTGATTCTGATTCTGTGAAGTAAGAAATATGGAGACATTTGAAAAAAATGTTCTCCACTTGGCTTCTTAGTAGTTTTTAACCAGCAGAACACTTAAGAATTACATTAAGTCACTTCATCTTCACATCTTTCATACTCTATGCAGATACATTCAATATTGTCCCCATTTTACAGGTGGGGAAATGAGACTGAAGGATGAATATGTACATACTTGATTTAAAGACCTGGTATATTAAAAGGACTAGGACTGCATTTCACCCCCAGCACTTTTTATGTTCCTTCATAAAAATCTGCTTCTCTGGCTTTTGAACTGCTCTGAACATCTAGCTCTTGCCAGGTGATAAAGTGAGATTAGAGTTTTATAAGCCTGGCTTTACTCTGGACACTACTCAGGATGCTGTGGGAGGCTTGATTTCAAGCAATTGAACCAATCTCATACAAGAAACCTACTGCAATGACAGGAAGCTCCCATCACTGATTGCAGAAATGTAACCACAAGATCATCTGTCTAATTTTCTGTAATAACCTACCAGGGAGAGACCAAATTACTTTCCTGCTGTCAGTATGGCTTACACAATAGAGTACTGACTATTCTCAGCTTCACCTAAAGAACTTGCCAGGAGGAAAACAGAGCAATAACACACAGAGATTTGTAATGCTATAAAATATTACTTTTGCAAAATGAGGTGCAGTTGAAAGCTTCAATTTATTGATCATCATGCTCATTCTTAATATTACAGTTAGCATGACCAGTGCATGCTGTTCATGGTAAGAGAGCACTCTGTTCTACATAATTTTACAAAAAGATTTTCAATTTTCCAGCTACTGTTACAATTTATAGATTTTTTTTCTGGCTAAGCTATTACATGACCAATTATTGATGAACTGATGTATCTTATGAGAACATTTAAAATGACAGGAGGAGTATGAGGCAAAAATATTTTAATTATGCTGTACTCGAATACAAGTTTACAGTCCAAGATGTAACCTGTCATTAAAGGCCATTTTGTAGATTTGGGGGTTTTTAAGACAATATTGGTGTAAAGTTTGAGAGCTGAAGGTTGGACACTTGATTTGTTTGTTGCTTTAGAAATAGAAGTTATAAGAAGAACACAGATTCTTTTTATACTGGCAACATTACTGCTCTGTGAAGTCAAGGCACAATCAAAATGTTTGCCTTATTTGCTGAATAAATTGTGCTTCTGTCAGTAAAATAATGCTGTTAGAATAGACTGTAAGGGAAAAGGCAATATTTCAAATATACACTACCCTTTAGGCTTCAAAACTTCTGTTTGGAAACAGCAGAAAATAGTATTTTTTATAACATACTTATTCAATATCTGAAGATTCTGTCACAGTTTCTCCAGTAATCATCTTTCTTATTCCTCTGTTCACTCAAGTGGTTCAGTACAGTACTTGTTTTTGATGCACACACAATCACTGAATGAGGCACTTCTGTAAATAGGAGCAGGGTCACTGTTTTAAGTTTGGTTCTCTGCCCACACTGATTTACTTTGCTGAATGACTAAATGGGTGCATGCTCCTCATAAAGTCACAGTTGAATATATGTTTACTCTAATTACAAATTAAGTCCTCTTTCCGTGGTCTTACTGCAATTTTTTACTAGTTACTACTTTTGATAGTTTACAATTTATGCATAAATCTACTCTGACAATATCTTTCAGATTCCAAAGATATGAATAGATATCACTACCTTTAGTAATTTTTTCATACTAATAACATTATTACTGTCTTATTTCAAACTGAAAATTCCAAATTGCTGTTTTATTGTAAAGATTCAAGTCGGAATCTTCCAGGAATCCACCAGTTTCTCACTCTAGTTCCAGCCTCAGAGCAAAATCTTACCAGACACTTTCTTGGATTTTTCATTAAATTGTGCAAACTCATTTTCACTTTGTATGCTTAGGAAATTAGGATAATGAGTTATGTGTCTCTTGTGTATTATCATTTTATGCAGACTGTGTTTTTATAACAATATAAGATCACAGTCATCTTCCCTGCCAAGGCTAACTGAAAAACATGAAACTCATTAAACTCTATTACAAACTAAAACTACCATCAGTTTTACTGGTACACTCTGTCTACAAATAGAGAATGACAGTGCTGTCTGAATCTCTTTCCACTGGTCTCTGATATCCAGAGTTCAAATTTGATCTCCTATATTTAGAGTTTTTTGGAGTTTTTGTCTCTTCCATTCTTTCTCTCAGGTTATTTTCTTCTGCCTGGATTTCTTCTTGGTACTATGTGCTATTCTGTTATCATGTTGCACCAAAGACTGTGAAAGACTGAAGCAGCTCTAATTGCTTCACCTTTCTGTGGTCTCTGCAGTGTTCTTCCTGAGCCTGCTTGGATGTTAAACCACCTGCAGGTTCAGATCCAGTACCCTCCGTGTGGATTCATTCCCATCGTGACATGTGTAGAAGCCTGACTACTCCTATACTACCTACTTCAGTGTTGCTAAGATCACTGGAAAAGTTAACTTGTGGAGCTGCACTCTGTGACTTGAACAAGACTCACTCAGACTGGGTCTGGGTTCATGAGGCATGTTGTCTGTGTTTCCTTTGTCAGTGTACTTTTAAAAAGAAAAGGAGGTTCTTACCTGCAGGATAAAGTAAAGCTTCTGACAAGGTCAGCAAAAAAGGACTTAGGCAACTGCTACTTTTAAGTAATATGAATTGTCACAACCATCGTGTAAAGTTTCCTACAGAGAATCATGTCCTAAAGAGTGGGTATGCTATTAGATACATTGTGAATTTGCAATGTTTAATAGAAAACTAGAATTAATAAGCACCCCAAACTTGGAATAAGATCTGAGAAACCAAACTGAGTACATTTCTTCTCATTAGGACCTAGGCCCTGGCTCTGGCCCTTCCCTCTTTTTTCTGCTGGAACTGTACTCATTTGGCATCTGTGAAAGTCCTCAGCAGTCCCAGCCCAGAAAAGCTGGATTGGTGCATTCAAGACACTCATGGTATTCCTGAAGAATATTTCAAGAGCAACAAGTAGGATTTGATTTTTTTTTTCCAGCCAGGACTGGCTCACAAGATATCACTGTCATCTCAAAAACTCTTGTTCTCCATTTCTAAAGACAACTGTGTAGTAAGTCAGCATTGGTCTTCATTCAGCGTGAACTTGGATTCAGATTGTGAGAGACACAAGGAAATTTGTAAAGGGAGAACAGTGTGGCAAGAGAATAATCCTCCTTCCCTTTTATCTTATTTATATTCTTTTAGTTTTGCAGAAGTTTCAACATGTGCCAAAGTCAACAAAAAAGCCATGGTGCTTGGAGAATGTTTCATTTGATCTATAGGAAGGGGGTATTGAAAGACATTTTGTCTTTGTCAACATTCTGTAAATGATAGAAACGTTTTGGTCTAAACCTCCATTCAATGCTATCAGGAACATATGATCTGCTCCTGCCTTTGCACTTACAACAGTAGGTGTGCCATGAAGCACCTGGGCAGGAACAGTCCCAGGAACCAGTACATGCTGACCAGCTTAAAAGTGGCTCTGCAGAGGAGGACCCTGGGGTCTTGGTGAAGCAATGCATTCTTGCAGCAAAAAAAGTCCAACTGCATTTGGAAGAGCATTGCTAACTGGTCAAGGGGGATGATCCTTCCCTCTGCTCACCACTGGGGAGACACATCTGGAGTGCTGTCTTCAGTTCTGGGCTTCCCAGGGCCAGGGCAATACCAGGAAGATTGGGGCTTACTGGAATGAGTACAGACAAGGGTCACAGAGCTAATTAAGGGACTGTAGTATCTAATGTACAAGGAGAGTCTGAGAAAGTTGTCTGTTTAGCCTTCAAGAGGCAAGGCTTGAATATCTTACAGAAGTGATAAAGAATAGTTACCCAAGGCACTTAGGCTTACCAGAGTGTTTCCACCCATGGAGATATTAAAGATGTACCTGAACACAGTCCTTGACAACCTGCTGTAGCTGACCCAGCTTGAGTAGAGGACTTGGGCTGAATGACCTCACGAAGTCCCTTCCAACCTCAACAATTCTGTGACCCTGTAAATCACATAAGTCTCCTCCAAGGCACCAGTCACTGAACTTCTACTTATGCCAGCGTTCAGAAGTTAGTGCCATATTTAGGGAGCTCTCATGAGGCAGCTTTGTTTCTGTATTTTTTTGCTTAACTACAAGCATATGACCTGATAAGAAAGCTAAACATCACCTATAGCTCTTGACCTCTTGAGAAACATAGGTGTAATCTGCTGCTATAGCAAGTGTTCCACTTGTCAACCAACTCTTGTCTGACTTATGTGTCAATTGTCAGACTATAAATACCTACTTTACAGATGTCACTGAAAGCACAATTTTATTTGCTTCTTAAAATTTTAAATTTTAGGACTTATACAAATGCTGTGCTAGAGTTGAAAAAAATAGGTTTGGTTTTTTTTTCAAAAACTGAAAGGTGAACTTTACTAGAACATGGAAATTGTTTCCTTTTATTCCCTGTGTCACTGTTAAACTTTTTGAAGTAGTCATTCCATTTTCTAATAGAGATTTAAAGAAACAATACTTATATCCAAGCCTATAATATGCATTCTGAAGTAGATAATGATGCAATTAAAGGAAATCTTTGGAAACATAGAAATGTACACTATAAAGACTAAATTAAAAGGACAGACAAGAAGAGTGCTAAAGAAATCAATTTCAAAATAGAAATCAAAGTCTTTAAATTTGTTATCTTTTAGATGTTTTTTCAACCTGTTTTTTAGAACCTCAGGATTGTTGCATAAGGAACAGACCTTCCTTGGCATATTATTTCACCTTGATTGTTCTACATGTTTTTTTCATATCTTGGCTTTGTGTGTTTGTGTAACTGTTTATAGTTTGTTGATCTTTATTCATGTGAAATAATTTATCTCTCAACTCTGTTTTCACCTTCGAATGTTTAATTTATGATCTGTCCTTAATATCTATGAGTACCAAGATACAGTTTTCTAACCTGAGTCCATTACCACATCATTTGTCTGTTTTAAGGAAATTGCTTTCATTTAGATACTGCAGCAAATCCTTACAGATTCATAGATTCATTTAAATTCCATGAAAAGAAACCTGAAACTTCATGCAAAATTGCAAAAGAGAATGTTTGAATTTGTGTCCACTTTTCATTTTTCTTATAATTTGGCCCCAAATCCATCTTTGGTACTTCAGATTGTGAATCTCTTCCTTCTGTTAAAAGAATGGCATCTCCCTTCTCTACATTTGCCTGGCACTGGATAACACAGCTCTTGTTAGTGGTGTGTAGATGAGATGTTTCAAGAAGTTTCAGATGAGAACTTGGAGGCATTCTGGATGTGACAGAAAGCATAAGAAGTCTCTGTCCAGAGTGACTATTCCTTGGCATGTGCTTAGAGACTGCAAATATGAAAAAAACCCGAGTCTTATCTATGCCCCTGCACGACACAACTGCAAGAGAAAGGCAGTGGCAGTACAGGTCACATCTAACAAATAGAAAATGAGACTGACTAGCACAGCACAAAGCCTAGAGCAGGGGTTTGTGTATATATGGAAGGAGCTTTCCTAATGATGGTTTTGCTACAACAAGTAGGGTTTTCAGCTATGTTTGATTAAGATCTTCAGAAATTGCAGTGTTTCTCTAACTAAAAGATATTTTTCCTAACTGGCTATACAATTAGATAAAATGGACTACACACTAAAATATAAAACTGTTGGTAGCTTTCAACAGACTTTTCATGTGACAGCTGCAAAGAGAATAGTGCTGATCCTTGTGGCGCTTTAAAGACAGGCCAGAGGTGGAACTGCTTGCGATTAAATTGTTCTGTGTNGCAGAGGAGGACCCTGGGGTCTTGGTGAAGCAATGCATTCTTGCAGCAAAAAAAGTCCAACTGCATTTGGAAGAGCATTGCTAACTGGTCAAGGGGGATGATCCTTCCCTCTGCTCACCACTGGGGAGACACATCTGGAGTGCTGTCTTCAGTTCTGGGCTTCCCAGGGCCAGGGCAATACCAGGAAGATTGGGGCTTACTGGAATGAGTACAGACAAGGGTCACAGAGCTAATTAAGGGACTGTAGTATCTAATGTACAAGGAGAGTCTGAGAAAGTTGTCTGTTTAGCCTTCAAGAGGCAAGGCTTGAATATCTTACAGAAGTGATAAAGAATAGTTACCCAAGGCACTCAGGTTGACCAGAGTGTTTCCACCCATGGAGATATTAAAGATAAACCTGAATACAATCCTTGACAACCTGCTGTAGCTGACCCAGCTTGAGTAGAAGACTTGGGCTAAATGACCTCATGAGGTCCCTTCCAACCTCAACAATTCTGTGACCCTGTAAATCACATAAGTCTCTTCCAAGGCACCAGTCACTGAACTTCTACTTATGCCAGCGTTCAGAAGTTAGTGCCATATTTAGGGAGCTCTCATGAGGCAGCTTTGTTTCTGTATTTTTTTGCTTAACTACAAGCATATGACCTGATAAGAAGGCTAAACATTACCTATAGCTCTTGACCTCTTGAGAAACATAGGTGTAATCTGCTGCTATAGCAAGTGTTCCACTTGTCAACCAACTCTTGTCTGACTTATGTGTCAATTGTCAAACTATAAATACCTACTTTACAGATGTCACTGAAAGCACAATTTTTATTTGCTTCTTAAAATTTTAAATTTTAGGAATTATACAAATGCTGTGCTAGAGTTGAAAAAATAGGGTGGGGTTTTTTTTCAAAAACTGAAAGGTGAACTTTACTAGAACATGGAAATTGTTTCCTTTTATTCCCTGTGTCACTGTTAAACTTTTTGAAGTAGTCATTCCATTTTCTAATAGAGATTTAAAGAAACAATACTTATATCCAAGCCTATAATATGCATTCTGAAGTAGATAATGATGCAATTAAAGGAAATCTTTGGAAACATAGAAATGTACACTATAAAGACTAAATTAAAAGGACAGACAAGAAGAGTGCTAAAGAAATCAATTTCAAAATAGAAATCAAAGTCTTTAAATTTGTTATCTTTTAGGTGTTTTTTCAACCTGTTTTTTAGAACCTCAGGATTGTTGCATAAGGAACAGACCTTCCTTGGCATATTATTTCACCTTGATTGTTCTACATGTTTTTTTCATATCTTGGCTTTGTGTGTTTGTGTAACTGTTTATAGTTTGTTGATCTTTATTCATGTGAAATAATTTATCTCTCAACTCTGTTTTCACCTTCGAATGTTTAATTTATGATCTGTCCTTAATATCTATGAGTACCAAGATACAGTTTTCTAACCTGAGTCCATTACCACATCATTTGTCTGTTTTAAGGAAATTGCTTTCATTTAGATACTGCAGCAAATCCTTACAGATTCATAGATTCATTTAAATTCCATGAAAAGAAATCTGAAACTTCATGCAAAATTGCAAAAGAGAATGTTTAAATTTGTGTCCAGTTTTCATTTTTCTTATAATTTGGCCCCAAATCCATCTTTGGTACTTCAGATTGTGAATCTCTTCCTTCTGTTAAAAGAATGGCATCTCCCTTCTCTACATTTGCCTGGCACTGGATAACACAGCTCTTGTTAGTGGTGTGTAGATGAGATGTTTCAAGAAGTTTCAGATGAGAACTTGGAGGCATTCTGGATGTGACAGAAAGCATAAGAAGTCTCTGTCCAGAGTGACTATTCCTTGGCATGTGCTTAGAGACTGCAAATATGAAAAAAACCCGAGTCTTATCTATGCCCCTGCACGACACAACTGCAAGAGAAAGGCAGTGGCAGTACAGGTCACATCTAACAAATAGAAAATGAGACTGACTAGCACAGCACAAAGCCTAGAGCAGGGGTTTGTGTATATATGGAAGGAGCTTTCCTAATGATGGTTTTGCTACAACAAGTAGGGTTTTCAGCTATGTTTGATTAAGATCTTCAGAAATTGCAGTGTTTCTCTAACTAAAAGATATTTTTCCTAACTGGCTATACAATTAGATAAAATGGACTACACACTAAAATATAAAACTGTTGGTAGCTTTCAACAGACTTTTCATGTGACAGCTGCAAAGAGAATAGTGCTGATCCTTGTGGCGCTTTAAAGACAGGCCAGAGGTGGAACTGCTTGCGATTAAATTGTTCTGTGTAGCACCTTCTGCCTTCAGTCCTCCCTCACTAACCCATAAATAAGACTTCTTCTTCAGTATTATGAAAGTTTAACTACATGGAATAAGAAGGAAGACAGTAAAAATATTAAGGTTCGATTTTATTTTATTGTTCATGCTATGTCATATTTTTTGTAGAAATCAAAGAGTCTGATACTATGCTGCACCAGCACAATATACATTCTTAAACTACTTTTTTCTTACAGTTTATACCACAATGGACACTTTCTTTCCATCTAGCTTTGTGATCTTATGCATTTTAAAGACATCTTTAGTCTAGTCCCACCATAAATGTGCCACCACTTGTTCAAGGAACCAAAACAATGTTGCATGAAAACCTAAGTGGAAAGATAAAATGAGGCAGAGTCTTCCAGATGGGATCATGGTTTTTTCTTTCAGACATGGCAGAGGTTATAGCCAAGGCTTTGGTATGATAACAGGATAATGGCAAAACTTTCCAGCAAAGATCATAGTGGTACAAGCAAAAAACCAAAGTACAAACTGGAATGTTTCCAAGCTCAGAAACCATCCAATATTTATACTGCATAAATTCTGGGTTTTACAAGAAAATATCAAAACAAAACTGATTCTCCATTTTTGTTGTTTACACCAGTGTAATTCAACTATAACAGTGCTGATTTTTTTTATTTTTTACCCTTACAAGTCAAGAATTAACACAGTGGCCTGATGAATGAGACACCATAGATGAAAATATCTTTTCTGGATAAGCCACAATGAATGGAAACACCCTGCAGATCTGTCTCTCAAATAAGTGGAAAATACATAAGTAAAGTAGATAATTTGTTGAGTTTAAAGACATTTGAGAAGTGGTCCAGAGACAATCATCTGAGATTAACTTCAAAAGATGGGATTTCTTTAAAGTAAAAAGGTAGAAACAGTGGCTCATTGCAGTCTAATTTCTTCATATACACCGACCCAGTCAAGCATGGCACGTGAATTGTTTTGTGTCAGGTTATTCTGGAGGTGTAAACCCTGCAGTTTCATTCTCTGCACTGCTGAGAGTGACCCAGTGTGTCCATGAAAAACCATTTCTTTCAGATAATAACATTGTATTGTGCTAGTGCTCTACTTTGCATATTTCCTCAAAGATTATGATTAATCATTAAGTCCACCACAGATCCACACAAAGATGTATCTGTCAGAAAAAGATGAGTCTGTCTGTCCACAGCTGGACATTTGCATGACTGCTGGGGAAAAACCCCCAAACCAACAAAAAACCAAAACATTCATAATTTGAAGGCATTTTGATACAACTTGTTTGTTTTAAAATTGCAGGATAGATTGTGTAACATAGGTGGACACTGCAGCAAATGTTTGCAACAGTTACAGGAAACAGCATTCCTAGAACACAACAGTGTTGAGATTCAGAATTATTTAAGTCTTAACACCCTCCATACACATTATCCTTAACATTTTTATGAGAACCTTGGCTGAGCAGGACTATGATTATTCTGTTCTGAGTTTAAAAATGCCATAAAATTTCTTGAAATCAACTGTCAGACATTGCTTCCAGCTGGAGCATTCATGATATGATAAAATTAGAATGCTAAGAATGCACTCAACACAAATAGGATTGATTTAAAAGTCAGACTACACATTTCAGCGTCTCTGATGATATGATCTCAGCTGTGGCTCTGCTGTGGGATATGTGTGTGGTAAAGCCTGTGTGTCGTAGTGGAACTGTGCACCAAGCAGCAAACCCTTGTGTGGAGCAGGATGGGCCCAAGGCACATGCCTCAAGGTGGGTAAGCCTGGTGTTTTCTGAAGCTCTTTGTGCATTCCCTGTGTTAACACTGGGTTGCAGGACCTTGGGCAAATGTCAGCAGTGAAGCTTCAGTGAATGGAAAAATGAAATCAGCAAGAAAAACAAACATTGAAATTAAACCATTAAATTATAACAAATTGACACCCTCCCTGAGAAAGAGGAGCGCCGGTTCTTCTCCTTGACTCAAATCGATTATCTGAGTCTTCAAATATGTAAACGGTTGTTACAAAAAGAAATATAATAAACTATTCTCTATAGTTTAATAGTCTAATATAAAATAGTTGATGATACAATAGACTTCAAAAGTAGTAAAGAGGAATTAGGTTAGACATTAAAAAGAATCAAAACATAAAATACCACCCCAAACCTCTGACAACACAGTTAGGCATAGATTAGTCTGTGAAAGAAACTCCTTGGGAGGCTGTAAATCCCTAAGCACTGGTGCATCTCACAAACAGGTTATCCAAGCAATTGTCAGGAATTATTTGATATATCCGATTCTGCCTTCAGTGGGGAACTGAACTGGGTGAGCTCTTAAATGCCCTCAGACTGTACTTTTATGAATAACATATGAAAACAGGAACAAACAAAAATATTTCCATTACATCTGCTGGTTTGGTATATAGGCCCACATACAAATAGGGCAAGTTTTTAAAAAATGTTTTTTCTCATAGTAGAAACATATGAACAGCTGGAATTTGGTAGAACATGGCACACTGAGCAGTGAAATTTCTGCAATTTCAGAGGTAATTTATTGGGCATGAGACCTTGAAAAATATGATAGCTAGAGACTCACTCCATTCCAGTCGAGGCAGAGAAATTCAATTTCCAGCATTAATCCTTATCAAAATGAAGCTTAAACGTAACAGGATCTTAGCACTGCTTATAAGGGTAACACAATTGTAATTTCATAGGGCATGATTCTCAGCAATGTATCTTAAACAATCACAGGGGAAATCTCTGGGATTTCATGGTTTACAGTAAGTCACTGTTATGTCAGTAGATGAACAAATAAGAAGCTATCACCTTCCACAAAGAAACAAGTTGAATTCATTAAAAAGTTACAGTGAATCCCAAAATAAGGTGAATTCTTACTCAATAACTGACAAACAGGGAGACAGATAGAAAAAATGTTCACTTTGGCTTTTTAAAAGAATACATTTCTGATAGTACACCAGTAATGTAGGGTACTGGAGATTTATTGTCACTGAGCAGCCTTAAAAAGTGCTTATCTCAGTCTACATATAATTGAAGTTCCTCTGTTCTGGGATTTTGCCATAATGACCTGCTCAATAACAACAAAAAAACCCCAATAAAACAACAAAAAAAACCCCAACCAACCAAAAAAAAAATCAACCAAAACTTAAAAAAACTACTACAGGAATAACCTAACTGATTTATTAGGGTGTATATAAAACTTTTTGGCAACTACCTAGTGCAATACTAAGAATGAAATCCAGTCCTGAAGAGGCATCCAGGGCAATGAGGCCCCGGTTCATGGCTGGATCTCCTATTGCGCACCTCTGTAGGCTTTTAGAGCATAGCACTGTCAGAACTCTCATAGACTTCAGCATGACTGACATGGAAATTTTGCTTCCTAAATCCTTCTTTTTGAGTCCACTTTTTGTTTGGTATCAGTGTTTCTCATAAGAAGAAAACTGTTCCAGTTAGCAGACATGGCAGGCAGGGAGGAGGAGCTGGCTCATCCACAATGGTCTGTTCCCCTCTTGGAGCCCAGCTTTGATTCTGTCTCAGTAAAAAATGGGAGAGACACTCATCCAGTTTCCTGCCTGGAAGACAAAGATTTTTGTTCTGAGGACTAAAAGGCCAATGATCACCATTCACTGGGAGAGACAATCCTGACCAAGCATATTCTGAAAGAACAGTTTTTAGTCATCCAGTCTTGATTTCCATGGTGCATCACAAATACACACAAGAAAGTCAGCACATTTTAAAATAGAAATTAGAAACAAATATAGGAAAAAGAAAGAGCTGCCTCATGAAGTGTATGTGTTTAGTAACCAGCCTTTTACACGGGTTTCATAGGGAGGTATATGGTTGTGTTTTGTTTGCCAACCATCTTCAAGGTTTTCCTTTCAGTACCAAATTTTTCAGACAAATTCAATGGGTACCTTTGCGCATTTTATTCTTTACTTGGAGAGGAATATTGAGTCTCAAAAAAATATTACCATGTAGACTAAGTAGTAAAGTGATTTTTTTATAGATACTTTAATGTATTTTTTAAATATATGGTGTTTCTGTTGACTAAACAGAAACCCAACATCCTGTTAAAAAGCACTTCATGGCACTTAAAAGCAAATTCTATACTAAAGCTACTGCCCTGGATTATTATCACAGACCTGAACTGAGTGATTTGTACTTAAAAAATTAATTTCATTGAAACTCTGAATGTACATGCTTAATGACCAGATGCACATCTTTTGATGAGATTTTCCTAAGAATTTTCTTTTAGTGATTTTGTCTTATAGAGAAAGTTGTAATGCCTCAGAACCCAAATATATGAATCACATATCTTAGAAAAAAATTTGTACTACTAGATGATCATACAAAGTTTTAAATATCTTGAGCAGTTTTCTCAGTGAGCTTAAAGAGAGCATCAGATCTTTGAGCATTTTGACAAGGAAACCCACTGTCCTGAAAGAGAGGAACAGATTTGTTTGAATTTATTCATCCCATAAAAAAAGGAAACCTGCTTAGAGGAGCAAGAGTTTAATTTTTCCTTCCCAGTCTTTGACAGAGTTAAAAAAGAAACAGACTTTCAAATATGAAAAAAAATAAAAGCAAGAGTTCTCTTTTTTGTTTGAATATTTCAGATACAATCAGGAAACAGATTTTGCTAGCTTGGAAAGAGGAGCTGGAAAGGTTTTCTTTCTCTGTCAAGATACACAAATAGACACCAACAATTAAAAGAGCCAGAGTTTGAGTGTAATATTTCACATTCCCTAACAAATTTCTTTTGTTTCTGAATTCTGCACAAGTAAATTCTCCCTGACCTTCTAAAGCAGAAAGTGACACTGAATCTGACTGGATTGATGGAGATACAATTTCATACATCCTCTTTTTAACCGCTCAATATCCACAATTACAGCCACAAATCCCAGAATAGGTACTGTAATACAAGAGTCCCTTTGTGTCTCAACCCTACAACCTTTACTGAAGGCACTCAGCAACCAGCTACCTCTTCAATGTGATGGTGCAGTGACTCTATACCTGCACCTTTCTTCCCCTTGTGTGCAGGCAATTCCAAAGGTTTCAGAGAGGGGCTAGGCTAGGGGCCTACTTTCTTTAACAATTATTTTAGAAAATGCACGAGTCAATGCAAGGGACAAAGTAAACTCCAGTGTGGCCAATGGGGCACAGTTCACTGGCTGTGAGTCTATTCTTGTTCATAGTTTTCTGGTGCACTTACACAAGTGTCAGGCATTTTAAGAACTTAAGGTAGGTTACCCTGATTTAACTGTTGGCAAAGCACTCAGACACAGCAGGTTTGAAAACACAGCCCACTCAAACATGCTATTATTAGAACCAGGTGGGACATAATTTTACCAATCTGAGAACACCTTTGAAATTAAGAAAAGAAAAACTCTTTCCACTGTAAATTGGGACAAAAAGTCAAAATCTCCACAAAAGCTGCAAATTAGAAATCGATGGAAATCAGTAGAAACATTTTAGTTAAGTTTGATCTGCTTTGGTTTAACCTCAAACTTTTTCTTTACATATTCTTTACTATAAATCATTAAAAGTTTGGGATGAAGAGTGATCAGATTTGGAAAAAGGATTCAGAAGACGCAGATAGGGTAGAAAACACACTGTGAGAGAAAGGAATTGGGAAAACCATGTGATATTCATTAATAACATTTTTTCCTAAGGATAAATGTATTGGTGAAGACCTACATTTCTTGAAAGCATCGAACTCATAGAGTTCTTATTTCCTTTTGCATTTAACACTCATATGCTTGTTAACAGCAATCAGTCATGAAATTATATGTTCCCAACATGGTGCAGATTTAGTTTTGGAAATAGCAATAGCAGAATCTTCAGTGTTTCAAACTCAAATTCTTTCATAAACTCCTGAATGAAAAGGTTGAAACTGTATAGGTTCATATGCCTACTCTTCAATTTCAAAGTACAATATATCACAAAGCCTATGAGAGATTGGAAAAAAAATATGTCTGTAAGTGTATGAATGTGAAGAATTTCAGTTTACACTATCACTTGTCTTGTTAATTCCATAGTGGGGAGTATTTCTCCATAGCCATCACTTTCTCTGTTAGGCAACTTTAAAAAAATTGAGTAAAGAACCATACAAATAAAACAACTTCTATGAAAAGCCAGCTTCTGAAAGTTGTGTGACAAAAACTCAGCGTGGCTCTCTACATACATTTTGTGATTATTTGTTTGGCTACGAAATGTCACACACTGAATAGAAGGTCAAATTCACCTGTGACACGGGCAGAAAATCTTAACTGAGATCAATAGATTATGATAATCTATGATAATAGTACAACTAAACTCCCAGTTCATGCACTTCCACATAGTAGAAAAGACAGATACTACAAAAATCAGGGTTTGTAGCTTCTGTAGTTTTTATGTTGTCCTTCCAATACTCCCCAGATATTTATGAGATGTCTGTCTAGCAATAGTACATGTAACTAGGCAAGGATGTTCCATTGTCATGACAGGATGGCCTTATGGCAGAAACTGTAACATGTTTGCAAGTCTGGTGGTGTGGGGTTTTTTCACTTCCATGATGAACCTTAGTTACATTTCTCTAGTTCTTTGTAACATCACTACAGGACACCCTAACCCTATCTGCAGTGGCACTAGGATCAAATAGGTGTGTGCTCCGGTTTTGAACTGATTTTTTGTCTCAGAGATATGGTTATGATGTCAGGAGTACAGTTAGAACAAATAAGTTGGACTCAAGAGCAAAATTACCCTCACAAACACAAAGGTAGGTATCATGTAAACCAGCTAAAGTAAAATGTGCTGTCTCATTTTTAGTTTTGTTTCTCTTCTTTCCTATTGAGGAAAGGAAGACAGAAAGGCATATTATAATATCAGGCTAAGAAATCTCTTTTTTAAAAGTAATATTCTGAACATTTTGCCATTGGACATTTCTAAGATGAAAAAGGGTTTCACACAGCAGATGATAAGCAACAAAGTGGATATTCTTGAGCATAAGTATTTGAAAAACTGATGGCTGTAAATATGTCTTTAAAAAGATAAATTAATCTGATGTGCCATAAAAAGTATCACCATTTCTGTCCTTACATCTTAAAATATTTTCTAGTTAGCCACCTCCTTGTTTTGGAAAGTCTACATCCTTTTGAGCAACAAAAGATTCTGGTTTTATATGCAGCAACTCTAACCTGGTTCTTTACAGTTATTCTGCTAACATACTGAATTTTATGTGCTGCAATAATCAATCATTCCCTGCTAGATAGAAACGTGTTATTTCTAAGGTTTTATTTTTAACAGCATGTTTCATAATAGATCACATTCAATTCCATTTGTGAGCTTCCACGAGCCCAAAATAGCTGCAAAAGATGGACAGTTTCTGGGTAAGAAAAATACTTTGTCTTAGGATATTTACCATTTGGAAATATTTATTCCTTAACAAAATAAAGGCTAGCTGCTCTGCAATTGATAGTTAGATCTCAGAAACACTGAGGCTGCCTAATAAATACTGGAATTTAGGTACAGAAGTTCCATCTATTTTTTTGATGAATCTTATTCTCTTCTCTAAATGCTGACTTGTACCAGAAGGTTAGGGCTGAAAGCCTGGAAGGCTATTTTAAGCTCTCGTTCCCTGTGTGAGGATTAAAATGGGCTACATAGAGTCAGTGAATGTGGCTTATAAAGCACTAGGATGGGGATAGTCATGAAAGTCAGAAGTACATACCTAACACAGAAACCTCTGCTCAGCAGACATAATAGTTCTTAAATTGTCCTAAGTAGCTTAGATGGCCACTGCAATAATCCTAAATTACACTAAATGTATTGTGAGAATAAGCAAAGAGAATCTAATACTATTTGAGATTGTGGAAAGTTCAGCAACAGGACAGGCCATATTCATATTTTCTGTATTTAATAATCCCGTGGGGGATGATCCAACATGCTTTCACTACCCAGGATTCAGTGACCTCTTGCTACGTGTGGTAATTCTGTATTTCAGTGAATTTCATGGCAAAGTAAAGAGACAAATGAGCAGTTAATTGCTTGAAGTTAGAGTCAGTTTGACATCTTCATACTTGAGCAGTAAATCAGGTGCAGGTTGTCCAAAAGGCTCACTGTCTGGGAGCTGAATGCTGTTGAAATCTGAGCACTTCATCTGGCACTAAGAGTGAGTTGAGCTGAGTTTTATAGATAAATTAAGACATACTTATTAGGAATTGAAGTTGAAAAAGAAAAATGAGAGCATATGTGGAAAATTATGCCCAAAGTACTGATTGTCTAGAGGTCTGCAGTGTTCCAACTAACATGTCCTTCCACTAGAACTCATTACAATCAAAGAAAAGGTGGTTAATTACATAGAAATGCTGAAAATAATCTATTGACCAGAATAGTAGTCATTTGGAATAATAAAAAAGATGACAACTTTAATTATGTCTTAAAATTACAGAACACCCTGTACAAACTTCTTAAAAACTAAAATAAGCATGTGTTTTCTAGAAGCACGTAGAGTTTTGAGAGTCTGTGCTGCAGCCCCACCAGATAACAATAGAAAGTTTGTTCTACATTTAGGATTAAAGAGAAAAAAATATCATTTTAAATACACTGAAAATGCATAACTAGAATTTTTTTGTTTTTTAACTTTCTACGGTGCTGTCTTAAGGCTGATGTTTAGAGTTTGACACTATTTTCATGGGCTAGCCCATAGGGATCCTTTTGTGACATTTTTTACAGATTCTGTGAAGTACAGTTGAAAATTCCATCTCCCAGATTTATAGTCAAGGATGTGAATTTTCTGTTACTGGTATTTGCAGTTCTTTAAAATGTGTATTTGGGCATATGTTTTCCTACTCCTTAACACCTATGCAATGTTTTGTTTGCTTGGTAGAGTGATCAGATATTTTATAAAAGTACTTCAGCAGAGTAAAGCTAATTATTTTCCCCAGAGCTGTCTGCTGGATTTGCCAATGGCAAAATGTCATGTTATTAGCAATTATTTCCATGTGATCATAACAGCACTAAAGCATTTAGCAAGCCACTGTCTTAATTTACTTCTTAAAATGGAGCATTTAACTGAATGCTTTAGGTGCATAGGTGTGTTTGATAAAGGTTTTGGACATTTACTGCAGCCAGGAAAGTGCTTCGGTGTTTTTCCTGGGACTTTACAGGTGTAGAAAATCCTCTTGAGAAAGTCAGATTTGAGCATTTTAATGAAACAGAAAATTAGAATTTATATTCTCCTTTGACAAAGAAAAAAAGATGCCCATGCCTCCCTGTTTTACAAATATATGACATAACAAATTGCATCTATCAAACCAGGAGCGGCTGTCAGAGCAGAGAGTGGATTTGTGTATGCTATATGTGGGCTGTGAGATATAATGATCAGTCCAAAGCTCGATGGATTCTGAAAATGGTTATTTAAATAAGTCTGAGTGCAGACTGCTAGCTCATCCTTTCTGCTAGGATCACAAGGGATTTTAAGGCTTTTCTAGGAAGGGTCTGGGTCATATCTGCTCCTTTTTGCCCCTCTGCCCAGGATGGCAAACAGGTGTGGAGGGAGCCTGCATTGTTTTCCCAGTGGTGCAAGTGAAATTACACAGTCAATGTGTGATTTGGTTGGAAGCCTCTACATTGTGTTTCACTGGTTTGAAATACATTTTGCCACTGCAGGAACACACATGTCCACTTGAAAGTCAAGTTGTTGTAGATTTGATTGAGTATGAATATGTTTATGGTATGTTTTTCTTGCAGGGAAACATATTGGCCTCATCTGACTCACAGCTCCTGATTCCAGTATTTTGACAGTACTGGCCTCTTCATACTGATTCTATAAGTTTTTCTTGCAGTTCCATGAATCTATGTTTATTTCAAGATTTCTCTCAGGCTTGCTTAAGTCAATGTAATGAACTTCTAGTTTGACTTTTTTTCTGAATTTTTCATTGCAGTGAATATTGTTAAATGCCTTCTAATTTCAGAAAGTGATATCAAACACAAGGAAACCTCTCTATTATTTAAAATCAATTTTCCCTTTACATGGGCATAAAATAAATTTTATGTATAAATAATATGCATATATATCATTTTAGCACATAGCATTTAAGAGGTTACATAAACATTCTTTATATGCCAGCATTCCTGGAGGGAAGACAACAAATATTGCCATTTGATCTGTTTTACTTTTAAACTGGTAATCTTGACCATGGGGAATGACTTTAATGGAGTTCTGCAAGGAATCCAGGACTCCACAGGATTGCAGACCTCTATTCCCATGAGTTCTCTCTAGCTTCCTGGTGTTATCCTGTGTGGTATGTGTTAACATATCAATAGTTTTAAGATCTAAAAAAATCTTTGTACTGACTTCCCCATTCTGAACCATCTGTTGTCCTCAAATCACATATGCAGTTTACTTTTCCCTCCAGCTCTACATTTGTTTCTGCAGTCGGCTTCGACACCAAATTCAGAAGCAAGTGATAGGATATAGGTACTTCAGTATTTGATTTCTGTTGAATTAATTATATGATTGCATTTTTTTCAATGATGCAAACAGAATACTCAGAATGAAAATGATATTTTAATCCCTTTGGCCAGTGCATCAGCTTTGTTTCGAATTGAGCACACTGTGCTAATACAACTCTTCTTTTTTTTTTTCTTTTTTTTTTAATGCTGTATAATGCTATTAACACAGACCTAAGGAAAATATTTTTAAGCTCTTTAAAGATTAATTGTGAAATCAAGTGTCAGAATTGTGCTTATACTCCCACAACACTGCCATATATACACAACGGCAGTGCATAGGTAAAAGCACAGTCATTATACACCTTGCAACCTTTTCTCAGTTTAGAAAATAAAGATTGTCAAGTAAGGAAAAGAGCAGGCACAGCAGTTTCCTGTTTCATTGATTCATTGTCATTACTGTGTCAGGTTCTTTGTTTTTCAAGGCTGCCTTTTTCCAGCAAAGTGAAATGCCAAATTGCTCAAACCATGAGAAGTAATCAGAACGGACTACATTAATTTTAGAGCACTAAGTCAATTTGTAGTGGAAAGTGGAAAAAAAGGGGCAACCTGTTCTCTCTCCAATGTAAACAATGTGACTGAATTTTTCTCGATTGTATTTCAAAGACAAAGGGTAAATTCTGCTGAAAACTTCCACACCATCAGTTGTGTCCCTTTCTTGGGATCAAGCAGACAAAATGGAAACACATTTTATTCTCATATTATTCAGAGAGTAAAGTTGTCTTTATGGTTTGACATGTAGCAATAATCCAAAACTAAAGTATATCTTTATTGCTACCAAAGTTTCTCTAAGACAAATGTATTAAGGTTCTTTTATATAGCAAGCAGTTATGTGCCTGTAGTGGTACAATGTTACCAATAAGAAGTTTGATTGTTAGAAACTATTTCTAAGGCTTCACTGTGAAAATGCAAAGGACACTCAACTAATATTTTTTCCAGGTTAATTCACCCATATTGTTAAAATAAATTTGCTGGGAAAAAAAAGGGGTTATACGGGGAACTGTATGAAGTTATCGTTCCATACAAAGAAAAAGGAAAAAATATTTGCATCAATTTAAGAAATTCTTCATAATGTAATAACAATTTTGACATCATGTTTCCACTAAAGCATGTGAAACTAGTTATAGCCAACATTGTTTGATAAAAGCTTTCCTCTATTAGTTCGCCTATCTCCAGGAATTAAAAAAAAAAAAAAAATCACCAAACCTAGAAAGCTCAGATCCCTGATTTTTG
>VWZD01008630.1:405299-462297 GCA_013396695.1 Sakesphorus luctuosus
CCTTGTCTGGAACACTTACATTGTTATTTTTGCAGCTGAAATAGCAGCGGAAAAAAGGTGACAAATTAAAACATTAGGTAAATCTATATGGCTTTCAATGTTAATGAAGACTATACCTTTCTTATTTCTTCAGACTAAAGTGCCTCTATTATCTCATGCATATACATAAATTAACCATAAGGATGTAATTCAAACTAAAATCTATTGCAAGTGAGTGTAATTCTGCCTAATGTCAATTCTCCTCTTGGTTTAAACTATTTCCTGTCCTGGGCTTACCAATGTGCAAACACTCTTAATCAATACCACAGCCAGAGAGGTCAACCTGCCACAGGAAAAAAAACCACAGCACTAATTAGGGCTGAGAATGATTTTCCTTTAAATGTTTTATCGCCATTCAACCTTGAAAAGAATCTGATCCAAAGTTAATCTAGAAAAACAGTTGCTTACATCATGAAAGCACTATTATTTAACTGAAAATTATATCAGCAGAAAGAAATGATAAGCTAAAAAAAAATCTTTTAATGTTTGTGGAAGGGAGATTCCCCCCTTTAGGTCAAGATGAGATTCAAGAAAGGCTGTAAGTGAAATGCTGTGTCACTGTTGTGTGGATCTCCTTCACTCCCAATATTTAAGCTGCTGATTTCACCATACATCATAAAATACATATTCTTTAAATGCTAATTGTTAAAGTAGAATCTAAAATTTCAAAATATTATAGATAGTAGTCATGTAGTAATATTTGTACTACACAGTGCTGATAGGATCTTAGACCAAGAGTAATCCTGAAGGTTTAAAAAATAGACTTCTTAGCTTCTCTGTTCACAGTTTGAAGGGAAAGCCTGGATGCTGAACAGAGCGAATCTTTTAGGGCATTCAAAATACAGTTTAATTGTGTGACTTCAACTAATATGTCTACAGTGAAAGAAGGGTAAACGAACCAGAAGTGTTTGTTCCAACCTTCCTAACAGTAAGAATCATCCCCATATAGTGCCACTATCTCTCTTGATTGCATATATTCAGGTGAAATTTATATGCAAAATGAGAGCTCTTGTTCACCTACTTAGTTTCAATGGCCATGATTTGTATTTGAAGAAATTTTTGTGCAGCCTCTGGAAGTCACACTGTGTTGTTACATGTAACAGCTGTGGGTACATCTTCATTATGTCTCACAGTGGAGGACGTTGCTGCTGCTCTTTTCCAAGCAGCTCCATCCACTTGCCTACCTCAGGCAGCCTTTTTTATCTTTAGTAGTAAAGGGACAGGAGAACATCATTCTCAAGGTATTGCAGATCACCTGCTTAATGTTAGTGGAAACAGGGATCAAGTAGATAATTTACTGAGTAAAAAGTTCAGTAATGATGTCCTGTTTAATGTTAGATGCAAAGAAAGACTAAGCCAAACCACCAGAGAAACTTTGATTTAAAAACAAAAAAAACCCCAAACAAAAAACGAACAAAAACAACCAACCAACAAGCAAACAAACAAAAAACAAAAACAAACTAATAATATAACCATTACTTTCACTAAGGGACAATCATTTCTTGAATTGCCCATAAATCTCCAGAGAATAAATATGCAAGTTTTTCAGTATTTCACAGCTCTGTTCTGCCCTCAGAGTATGTGGGCAGCTCTATTCAATTACAAAGGATGCAGATGAAGGATATGATGTGTCCTGAAGTGGTGACAATTTGATGATTATTGTATTTGATTTCTAACTCTACCCTTAGCATTGAACTTATATTTCTTTTCTAAAGCCTATTTTTATGTGGTTATAGAAACCTTTATCTCCTTTCACCCAAGGCAAAAAACCAGTAAGTAAGCTTTAAAGCAGTATTTTTACCCTTTTTTTATCAAAATTAGAACATAAAAAAAACCCCAGACATGTCTACTGTGTCCTCCAATTCCTAATAAGGCCTTGTTTTGTGATACAGTGAAACTTCAATTTAGTAGATCAGGAAATACATAGCCTGATGTGATCCTTTTCAGCCTGAAAAGATGCTTCATGAGGATAGCTTATTTTTCACAAAAATGTTTTTCAGCAAATTTTTTAAAATCAGCTATGAAGGACTGTCATATCACTTTGCAGAAAATCTGCTCATTTGAGGAAGGAGATAAATATCCTTCCCTTTTCCTCATTTCTGAAAGTTTTATTTTCATCTTTGAAGCCAAATATTTGGTTCCTCCAGTTTGAAAGAGTACTTTATTTCAAAGTTCTCATTGGTTTAATTTTAATAGCTGAAATAACTCTGAAATATTTTCTTAGATTCAATTAAAAAATGGGGTTTTTTCAATATTAAGACACAATCTTTCTTTCCCTTTCTGACTCTTAAATTGGTAGTGATTGGATGCCCCTTTTTCCCAAGATTGCTACAAAAGATTCAGAATTTAGCCAAGTGTTGTCCTAATTTCCAGCTGTGACCTTTTCTTCAAATAAAACCAATCTGATGGGGTTCCTGGGCAGCTTTCTGTCTGGATTTCCTGCTCCACAATAGCCCAGTTAAAGAGAAATATTCTATTCAGAACATTAAGTATCTCTAGAGAGCAGAGTGGTGGAACCAAACTTCTTTGCAAACAGCTTTTCCCTCTTGAGCTTTCTTAAAAACTCAAAGGATATCTCAAAAAATTTCAGGTAGTCTTGGCTGTCCATCTTTGCTGAGAGAACTCCTTATCTGAAACGGACCAATTAGATGAAAGCTAACAGATCGTAAGTGAAGTAGCCAAAAAGGAGCACTTCGTACAAATATATGGGGAAAACTCTGTGAAATCTTATCTCCCACCTATTTCTTCCACTAAAAGCAAGACATTTGGGATTCACAGAAATCTGTCTATGAATCTGACATTCATAGACAACAAGATGCTATAAAATCTTCAAAAGGATGTTCTCAATGTAGCTGTTTGCAAATATCTACATCTCAATTTTAGTTTTGAAAACATACCTGTAGCTAACCATTTTAAATATTACCAAAATACTTTGTTCTGGGTCAAAAAATAATTTTCATTTGCCCAAGATGTTTATTGTTTTCATTATTTCTCAGGAAGTTTTAAGTTGGTGCAGCATGACTCATTCTCACCCTTCATTCAGTCAGAGAATCCCACGTCAAAAACAAGATAAGCCTTGTCAGTGTAATGTGACTCTCTCTGATCAGTGATGTTGACTTTCAATTTAATATGTACTTTCTAGACACAGTGAGAAGAGTTTCATTGTTCTCATTATACATGGAAAACATTTACTGAGTGCTGCACCGAATCAGTGTTTTAATTGAAGTACATACACATAAAGGAGCTGTCGCTTGTAGAAGACAACCATTCCTATCCAAATAATTTATGGAATACAGCAAAATTTAGACATAATACAAAACAATAAATTGAAAATTCTCATCAAAATAAACTGTTATTTAAACTAAATCAGAAACTTTGAGTGATTTCCTGGCATGAATAATCTTGCTTAAAAATAAAGCAAAACAAAATACAACAAACCCATAAAACAAGGCAGCTTAATGTTCAATCTTCTCATCACAGACTTATCAAACTTGTTCTTTTCTTTATTGATGCAAATTTTGTATAACTGGAATTTGGTAGAAAAGCTGGACATTAAAGAGGAAAACGTTGATATATTGCATTTCATTGGGAAACTTCAATGACTGAGAAGAAAGTACTGTCAGGCTCTGTACAAAAAAAGGTCTGGACCTGCTATTAATTTCTTTCTAGAACTCTTATATGTACCTCCTACTTCTACAGTAACCTTCTGATTTAATTACCAAGTCTGAGNAGCAGTTTTCATCTTCCATTTTTTCATGTTCAATTTCAGAAATTTACAGGCTCATTAAATCCCACAATAGTAATACTTATGAAAATCCTTCACAGAGATACTCATAATTCCATGTGCTTATAAGAATTACTACCTCTACAAATGTTAAGTGATAAATTATAGAACATTCCCCAGTACAGATCAAATGTTTGGTTATGAATGCTCATTTTTTTCTTCTCAAATCAAAGTTCTTGTTATGTAGGCATACAAATCACTATCCAGTGATTATTAAAACACATTAAGAATGTAGAGACTCAGGAATCTAAATCTCATATAACACAGGGAAGTATTGGGGATGACCAGGCATTTTTTTTTCATCCACTTGACATTAGAAGTTGGAGACCTTTCAGAGATTTTTTTCAGGCCTTTCAATTTCTCTAGTCTTTTCTTTCCATATATGTTTGCATAATTATAGGGAAATTGTTAGTTGTTTCATAGATTTATCTGCAGAACAGAAAATTACTTGCATTTTGTTTTGCTTTTTAATTTCCTTGAGCATCCATTTGATATCCTTTTTTTGTCCCTGCAATCTATTTTTTATTTTCTTTAACGCAGAATACATTTATGTTGTTGGGTGACTTCTTCCATTCTTTGGTTTATCTGACAGATACGTATCATAACATTTATTTTCTTCAAATTTGTATTCTGGCAATTGGTCTTTTAATATCCTTCAAGATTTTCTGAGCTGTGTGAATAATTTGTCACTTACCAGTGGAATCTTTCATCATTCTCCTGTAGAGGAAAGGAATCACTTTTGCTAGTCAAAACTGCCTCCCAGTTATTAGAAACTAAAGTTGTGATATGCACTCAGAGAGATGAGGGTAAAGAATTGCAGAATAGAATGAGAGTTAAATTCAAGCTTAATGAATCATTTAGAAACAATACCTCTTTCCCAAATAATCAGCAATTCTCACTGTCAAAACATAACTCTGCCAGACTTTTCATTTGACATGCTGTTTAAAAGAAGACAAAATTCTTATAGTCTAATTTGTGTGAAAACTTACTATTTTAAGATGAGAAAATAAGTCATTGACAATTTTCTAATCCATAAGTGCTTGGAGAAGTAAAAATGAAAGTAGAAACTGAATATGTTGCTTGATTATAGCAACCTTTAAGCTTAGCTCAGTGGCTAAGTGGCCACTCTCCTGTTTTCACCTGGTATCTACAGAATTGGACATAATGGAGCAGACCCTTCATCTTCTTTATAAACTGAAGATGATTGTATTAAAAGATCATTTTGATCTGTATCACTTTATTTTCTTGACTGGGTAACATATCCTGTTAAGAGAAGCTCAGAATTCAGCTTTTTCACAAGCAGTTAAGGTTAACCAAAAGGCTGCAAATAGCAAAGGTTATTTTTTAACAAAAATGCTGAGTTCCATAGAGACTGTTAAAACAATACAGATTATCTTAAGTATAAGCAATTTTCCTTGAGAAGCTGCTGTGCTTCCCTTCATGAGAGTGCTCTGTTTATTTGGCAGTGCTAGTGGCTTGAGAATGCTGTTTCCTCACTTTCGTTCAGTAAAACTACAGTACAGAACCAATGCAGGTTTGTTCCAAGACAGTGTTTTCACTCAGAGAAGCCTGGATGGAGGATAAATGGAGAACAGAACAGATTTGACAGATGACAATCTTGCTCTGCTAAGTTGCATTAACATATTAACAGTGTGTAAAACACAGTGATGAAATGGGAGGAGCATCTAACCAAAACAAGTAAGATGCTCCCATTGGCTTCAGGTGTGACAATGGTCATCAAATATCTGATGCTTGTCATTTTCCAGCCAATAGAAGACATGTGAGATAAAGACAAACTTGCAGCATCCCACAATAATGTTGCAATGGGTAGTGTTATTGAGGACATTGAACAGTGGATGTATAATGAGACTGTAAATTGATGAAAGGTAGGAGGGATTGTATTACTAAATATAAGGCTTTACCCACCTGGAAAACAGGGATTTGATTTTCATGATTAAAGATATGAAACCAGAGGTCTCTGCCACATTAATTATTCACAACTTAAAGATCAGTTCAGCAATTCATTTTAGCACATATATATCAGAAAACTTCAATGCACTCCCAGTTCATTTCATGTTAAAATTGAAAACTATCTGAAGATTACACTGGAATTCTTCAAAAAGACCAAGTGTCATGATTTAACCCCAGCTGGTAACTATGCACCATACAGCTGCTTGCTTTCTCTCCCCAGCAGCAGGATGGGGGGAATAGAGTTGGAAGGGTACAAGTGAGAGAACTATTGCATTAAGAATAGTTTAATAACTGAAATAAAACAAAATAATTAATAGTAATAATAGTAATAAATTGTAATGAAAACTAACAAAGAGAGTGATATAAAACATAAGAAAAGACAAGTCATGCAAATGAAAACTATTGCTCACCAACCACCAATTGATAGCCAGACAGTCCCTGAGCAGTGGCCCCTGGCCATACTTCTCCCTAGTTCTATTACTGAGCCTCTCACCATATGGTCTAGAATGGGTCATTTGGGATCAGCTGTCCTGGGTATGTCCCCTCCCAGCTCTTTGTGCACCCCCAGCCTCCTCGCTGGTGGAGTGGTGTGAGGAGCAGGAAAGGCCCTGACTGTGAGAGCCCAGCTCAGCATAAGGGAAACATCCCTGCATTATCTACACTATTTCCAGCACAAATCCAAGACATAGGCCCGCACCAGCTACTATGGAGAAAATTCACTCTGCTCCAGCCTAAACCTGCACACATAGGAACTATAGGTGGGTATGTGTGCCTACCTATCACTTGAGACAGTTGGGACTGAAATATTTGATTAATGTTACGATAGAGACCAATGCTAAAATGGAAGTCCCATCCCTGTTGCTTCCAGCTGAAAAGATCCTCAATGTGGTTGGTGAACTTTTGCAAATGTAACTCTCCATCCATCACCATACAGCTTTTTGCTACTGGACAGAGAGCTCCAAAGGTTTTACAGTCACAGGATTTCCCAATATGTGTTATACAAATTTTTAACCCTTTAGTCCAGAAAGTCAGAACAAAGTGGAGCCCTGCAGCAAAAGAACAAATGGATGAGTAGAACACTATTCAGTTCCTCATCCCAAATTAATTTATGCCTAGCTCTAGTTGATGTAGCCAGTTCACTGGTTTTTACTACTTTCAGTCAATTGCTGTTTAAGGGTGAGGACAGGGAAGAAAGATTACAAAGGAAAGGTATGTACTGGCTTAAACATATGTTCAGTATGTCAGAGAAGGAACAGCAAATTGGACATATCTTTTCCCATCTATGGCTTTTTTTCGAGATTGTCTCTTAAAACTCCATTCCCAAATAGTAACTGTCTCAGTAGTACTCGTGACCTTTGGCAACAGCCTTTCTGCCTTTTGGGACTACATCGATTTTTTTCCTTCCCTGACTTCCATATAGCAATTTGGCATCTTATTGACCCAGATCCACAAAGTGGGCAGTATCACTAGCAGCAAGGGAGTTTGAGAGATTTTTTTAGGCCAACAGATTAGAACATGAGCTGGCACAGGCTGTAGTGAAAAAAAGTATCCGTAGTTCTCTAGATTTGGGCAGTTCTACTGTACTGACAGCTGTGCTTGGTGGATGGTAGCATTGGTTAATTTGTCTCAAGATTAGCCTGTAGTCATACACAGCACTGGGCTTGCTGGTCTTCTGGTGTGTGTGTCCAGGTTCCAAAGGCTTTCGTTTCAGTTTGCAAAACTCTAAATGAGTAAATGCATATCTGTTTGTAGAGTGTGTTAATGTATTAGAACATAAGAGTATAGAAATTATGAGAACCCTTTTCAACTTCTTTTATTTTCTTGTAAATATTGAAACATTTCAGGGAATTCCTAATCATCTCTTTTATACATGGATCATGTTTATTCTATACTTTTTCAGGTTTTTTTAGTAAAGTTTAATGCATATTTCATTTCCCTGTGGAATACAATAATTTCACCTACAGTAAATGTTTGGAATCCTTGCGCTGATTTAGTCTCATAGTGAAATTATGCCATATTCCTATTTAGAACTCTGTGCAATGTACTAGCTTGCTAAAGGTTTGACATGGATTGCTTTGAATGACATCCTGTGGAGGACAGTCTGCAGCCATCCAGCCTGGTGCCTCAGCCTGATTGATTTTAATCCAGCTGAACACTATTACTCAGTAATTACAAATTAAACTGGTCTAAAATGAAATGGTTCTATAGCCTTTCCAAGACCTTCACTTATCCTTCTCAAGAGACTACTACTCCCTAAGCACTATTTGAAAATGCTCTTATTTGTTAAAGGAAACCAAGGCTGTTTTGTAGACTATTTATGAGAAAACTTTTGTACCTATTTTATCTTTGTGGTGTTGTAAAGAACAGTACAGATCATGAGCAAGTCAAGGCCTTGAGATTAGATTCTTACCATTGCAGGAAGCAATGGGTTTCATCCTAGAGGAACCTTTCTTTCTTTAACAGCATTTTTTCTTTACAGTTATGTGAGCGATGCAACTATAAAGCTATAGTAACTGCCTATATAGCTATATTAAGGGTTATATCTCAGACAAATATTCAAACTACTATTCAACAAAAACTAAAAAAAAAAAAAAATTAGGAAACAATGACTAACCTCAATTAGAAAATAACATGGAAAAATGTGATCTCTTTTGGGAAAGAATTACTTATTCTAACTAAAAACTTCTAGGTTTTTATGTTTCAGTTAAGGATAAATTTTTTTTCAGAGTAAGACTCAGTTCTGAAGTCTTTGTGTATTGACCCAGCTAAAGGAAGACAGAAAGAGCAGGACATAGGTCCTGAGGATTACACAGGATGTTTATAAGAGTTTCATTTTAGTGTTAATATTCTCCTTTCAATTAGGCAGTAAGATTGCTGGAACACCCAATATCAAAGACTTATATATCTTTAAAATCCCCAATTTCACGCTCTTTTTACTCAGTTGCAATTTTCCCAGATGTCTGCCTGAGGGTTTAAGATTCTGTTACTCCCTGCTATCCATTTTGCAACTCTTCTTTATGTGTTTAATACAGTTTTGTACTCCTTTGACATCAGTTCATTCCTGAAAAGCATAAGCATCTGACAGAATTTTAGTGAGGCATTCCAGGAAATCCCCTGTGCATGAAAGGGATATAATACCTCTTATTTCCAAATCTGCTCATGCATAACAAGGGGTAGCACACACTTCCTCAGAGTTTATTTGTCTTCAGTAGAGCAAGAAAGGAAAAGACTCCATTGAATTTATTTAATAATTGATGGTGGAAATAGACTCTAATGAAATTTCCATCATCCAGAAACTTGAACTCTACTTCATATATATTGTCATTCTATTTGTCTGCTAACAGCTGACTTGGCAGCTTCCTTGAATTCCCCACTTGGATACAAACAGCCAATCCACTCCTCCTATGAGGAGCCGATCCACCTCTTCAAATCTCAAGGGAACCAGAGAACTGTCAGGGTTGTCTGCAGAGAGGCTGTGCACCTCCACAGCAGCACAAAGAAACTGCTGGGGAAGCCACATTGTAGAGGCAGACACTGCTGTGAAAGTAAAATCCAGATGTTTCAAAGTGTATTTATCTTTTTCTTTGTAAATCCTTTATGGGTTGGAGTTAACAGAGGACTACAAAAATCCACCAAACACTGAACCCAGGTCTTACTTGTGTCCAGGATTCCCACAGACCTTTTGGCCCCTATCATTTACACATTGAAGATTTGTGGACTGGAAAGTGTATGTATGGAGACAAACTCCCAATATATGATGGCAAACTAATTTCTCAATAGTACCAACTCTTTATTCTCTCTGTACCAAGTGGGAAGTCTGTAGCTGTTGTGACTTAAGGCACTGTGTAGTTACTAAGCACAATATTTTCATAAAGCTTGTATGTTTATATAACTTAACAAGAATAAAAGTGCATGTATTATGTGTATGCCATGAGACAGATGAGAAATGTATGCTTCTGACTGTAAAGAACCAAATGTTTGGAGACAATGATAATACCTGATACTAGGCTGCCTAATGAAATACATTTCACAGGAATCTCTGGTCTTAAATTTCCCATTTGACTACATATAAAATTGTAAGACTTCCACTGCCTCAATGATAGAAAGAGATGGAAACTGTACAAAGGAAAATACTTTGCTAAAATAAAAAAGCATTTTTATTACCGCTATAATATTTTTTTCTTCTGAATCAGATGTTTCCTGTCTCAGTATTTCATTAGTGCCCCATCTTACTAGAAATAAGTTGACTAAAAGGCACAAAGTAGAAAAAATTCTGTTGTTTTTTAATGAAGTGTATTTTGTCTAATTTCAGACCTCAGACATGTCATCTTCTTACTACATATACAGATTTTCTCTTTGATTTCAGTAGGATTAATATTATGCAGGTGTCTCCAGAATCAGGATCTTTCAAAGCAGTCACATCAAATACTATCAGAAGACAGTCTAATGATCACTGTTCTATCAGTTTTTTCATACAAAAAGTAATTTCATGAGGTTTACAACAGTGCAGCTGTGACTACAGGTACCCAATTTATGGTGAATATTTTATTCTCTGCCAGCAGGTGTTCAGTCCAAGCTTTATACACCTCCTTAGTCAGAGAGATTTCAGGGCTTAGTTTGATTTTCCATGACAGCTGAGCTCTTTCTTGGATGACTGCACAAGGTTGCTATTGAAATACTTCTTCACCTGTTACCCTCAGTAATCAATATTCTACTCTAATATTTATACTAAGTCAAACACCTCAGTCTATTATTGTAGCTTTTATATTACCTGTATGTCAACAACATGTACATGTGCATGTGCAAACTAATAAAATAATGCTTTTTGTAGTCTCTGATCATTGAATTTTAATTATGCTTTTGAAGCACTTGTAAAAGCCCCTGAGATCAGAAGAAGGCCTTGGGGAATATACACGTCTTAAACTATAATTAGGAATCCTAGAGGAGAATTCCATGTGGAAAATACACTTTTTAGCACTTGCATCTATTGCAGTATGGGGCAAAAATCTTTGAGGTCAGAAGCAAAGTGACCAAACTGAAACTGTGAGCATTATGAACACAAAAGAAAAGTAAAAACCTTACTAATGTATAAAAGATACAGGACCACAGCCAAACTGAAAATAATTTAATAACCTCCATACATATTCATACAACCCTAGATTTTTTTTGTTCTCTTCCTTTTTTTTTCCCTAGAGCTGATAAAAATCTTGCAGTCCAGTTCCTTTAGGTACAGGGCCACCAAAGCGAATTCTAATTGCTGTTTAATATCGAACGGTAACACAAGTAAAAGTACTCTTTCCATCCTTGAACAATGCACTAAATAAAAGAGAATAGTTAGTAAATGCTGTAGTAGCAGCAGCACTATCCTTCCAGCATAAGACATCAGGAAGAAACAAGTGGTCTATATTCTTAACTGAAATGACAGAAAAAAGTCACAAAAGTGCATCTGATACAGTACTAATAGTAGGTGAAATATCTTGTTAATGGCTGACTTTAGAAACAGCTTTATAAACAGTCTTTTCTGTTAAAAGCACTCACTGTATTCATACAGTATAGTTGCAATCTTTTCAGCAGTATCCAATAAACCTTAGCTGTAATTTCTCATGTCAAGCCTTTAAGGAAAGCTTTGATTATTACCGAATCTTCACTAAGAAAGAGACGAGGACTTCAGGCACAAAGCAAATTCTGTCCCTTCCTGTCACTACTAAACAGAAAACTATATTTGATCAGGAGCTCTGCTGTATAAATCAGACTACCTCCATTGACATTAATGGCATTACAATGACTTAGTCATCAAGAGACTGATGTATTGAATATTAGAAAATACTAGACAAATAATCTCTTTTCCTAGGAATCAGCATGACTGGTACTTCCAGCATTGCAGATCCCACACGTGAAACTCTCTACAGGTCTGCAGGGGTTTTGAGATACTCTGTGCAGTGTAACAGGACTGAGTTAAGCAGTGCAAAACACAGTGACTGTGGTTGCATATGTCTGGTTGGTGCATATCCACTTTGAGGACTATATTTCTTTCTCTCTTCATATCATAACCCAATCAGGTGACAATCTGTCAAGGGTTCATACAGACAATGGTGAACACTTTTACATGCTCTTGTGGAAATAGGATTAAGTTTGCACAGGCTGTAAAACACACTCATTGTGGATTTTGCCAACCAGATCTTTCCACTTGGCACTGACTACCTCTGTGTAGCTGGATTGCATCTCAGCATGACAGCCAAGCTCTGAATATTGCTGAGCAGAAGGGCACCATTGCAGACACTTTCAGTCTCGTGGTAAAATCACAGAATTCCATAGACATCTGAAATACTTAGGAACGGGACAGGCTCTGCAGTCCTGCGGACAAGGCAGAACCTACAGTAGAACTGGAATGAGCCCAAATGTTCAGCAGCTGATAAAGCTGGACACAATTAGTCTTTTGGTAAAAAGGTATAGCTAAGCAGAATATGTTAGTCAATATACAGGAACAGCTAAAAGGCTGAGAGGATGAACAGGAAACACTTCCCCCCAGAAAAACAAGAAAGAGAAATGGATACATCTTTCTGAAACAAAATCAAATTTTGTACTCTACAAGAGAAATAGAACAGACCCAGTGATAACTCATGGCTCCCACTGATGGTATCATGACAAAGAGAATTGCAGAGAAAGGAACCCATTCAGGATCTACTTGATTGCATTTCATTAGATTGAGAAAGGTGACGCTATAAATAAAGCATCAGATCAATACAGATGTATTTTAATGTTATCCAAGAAACTGTAAGTCACATTCAGCTACTTGAATGGGCTGGTAGAAACTGGAGTTAGCACTTTCCAAACAATTTTCAGTGCTAAATTAAAGTCTAAAAGTGACAATAGAATCTACAGGGATTTGGGGTTATCCAGGACAGGATTTTCAGCTAAAAATGCTAGTTAGAACAGCATGAAGATTAAACAGTTAATGTTTATACAAAACTTGAAAAAAATAATGAACAATCTACTGGTATAAGTTTTTCTAATAAAAGATGTAACAATGGACAACTTGCAGATAAAATCTTAGTATAAAATAGCTTAAATTAAATTGTGAAACCTACATATTTTTATATTTAGCCAATCTTTTAAAAGGTTACATAGATAAAAACTACTAATAGTTTAAATTATATGCATTCATTTTTACTATATAACATTCAGACCAATTATACATTCCTAAACCTAATCCTCTATTTATATCCTGAAAAAAAGGATAGTTTCCTGGTCTGGGACTATGTTAAATAAACACAAATTTCCCCATCAAAACCAAGTATTTCCTTGCACTTCTTACAGAGACCAGTACTAGAACAAACATGGGTAGCCCTTTGTAAACACTGTTTTTTAACATCTGGTTCTTTAAGAATATGGCTATTAACATACGTTTGCCCTCAAACTGATTTGTTAGTTTAGCTCCTAACACTCAGTCGTGACATCTTTTGAAAATATAGTCATGATTGACTATATCTGCACTTAGGAATCGTCAATTGACACTAAAACACAGTAACATGTAGTTTGTAACACAACAATCAATAAAAGATTTCTTTTTTAACCTTCAAAGCTGATTTTTATGGGGTTTCTTGCATGTTCTTTAGGACGCTTTGAATAGTAGCAGTTCCATGGGGAAACGCTAGCACAAGATGTATCAGTTTATGTAGTCCTGGATTCTTGTTTTTTGCCATATAAAACATATGGACATCTGTTATGCATAAAGTGCAGAATTCTCCTATTTAACATTCAGTCAGCTTTCAGTATTGTTCCACATAATTTCAGAAGGAGCAATGCAAGCTGAACCAGCAGTTGCACCTCAGCAATCCCCCCAGCTGCACACAGTAAGGCAGATGGTAAAAACAATGCCCTTAGAATAGTTTTCCTAGTGCTTGGCAAACTTCTTGGTTGTAGTACAGTGTTATATCAGGCAGCCAGAATTGTGCTTGCATTTTATAAGCATTTGGAAATAGCTCACAGGTTTATTACCAAACGGCTGATATTCAAATATTTTTGCACAGTAATTTAAAACATTCATGCAGAAAATATGCTCCATTTTTAAGATGTCCCATTTGAAGGCTACAGGTCATACCAGATTTTTAACACCAAATCACACCAAGTGCATTAGAAATTTAGCTCTCATATCAAAGCTGAGAAAGCTGATATCACACATAACTGGACAAAAGTTAACCTTTTTATGTTTTCTGTAAGCATTAGTATTTATGTTTTGTGACTAAGCCAAAATCCAGTGAAATAATATTATATTACCCATACTTAACTACAAAATACAGACTCACCTCTGCCATCATAGAACTGGAGTTATTGTATCCAATGTGTGTCCATGGCACAGCATTCCAACAGACGCAGGAAAAGTGTTTGCAGTGAGTTGAAACAGGCTTGAAATTTGTAGGATAGGAAATATCACTGAAAAAAAAAATTACTGTGTTTTAATATCTGCATCTGAAAAAGACAGGTACTTTACTGCATAGATAGATATTAAGAAAGAACAAAAATTTAATAGCTAACTTCCAACAAGAAGTAGGCAACATTTGCTTTGTGCACTGTCTCTGCATGCAGCCTGATGGCAATAAGACTAAATTAAATTTAATTGCAAGTTTTATACTTTATTTGAATTGTATTTAAAATTATTTATGGCTGTAAATTAAAATTGTTATGTGAATTATGCATTGTAACCAGGAAGGTATGGAGTCAAAATTAGAAAGCATATGGTGTAAATCTTACAGTCCCTCAAAGAAAACAACCTTACATTTTTATTATTACTCTAACCAAATTCTGTAGCATTCCAAAATAATATATTTTATATGGAAGTTAAATTAAAAGGGGTTTTAATTTTAAAATTTAAAGTGCAAAAATTCCATTCTTGTATGTAAAAGAAATTTTAAGAGTACACTTAAAGTACACAGAATGGAAACTATGACAGAATAAAACCAAAACCGACATTTTTTATAATTTGAAAATTATTTTGAATTACTATTTTGAAAGCAATTTGTCAGATTCTTTCCCTTATCCATTTAAATAGTATGGCAGAGGGAATATATTTACCATACTTTGTGATTCAGCAAAGATTGCTATTTGCATCAGAAAATATCTGTCTGATTCACTGAGCACCTGAAATACTGCAATGTTTAGTACTTATTTATTATAATCTCTAAGGATGATCTTAACCATTCTTGAAAGAGAGGGGTCAAGCAGAAGTACCATTCAAATGTCTGTGGAATCACAAGAGTAGGGTTTTTATTTCCTAGTAATAAGTAAACTTGCTTTATACCCAACTACCATTTGGAAATTTATATTTTTCTACAAATAATTGCATTATTATAAGCCAGTACTGATATTTGCTTTCAGATAAGAACATTTATTATTCATTGTTCATTAATCTTTACTTGCTGTTTATAATTGATTATTCTCTAAAGCTAATGATTACTTTCATTTAATTGGGAAGGGAAAAAATATTACCATACGACATCATTCACTCATGAGAAATAAGAATTATTCAATAGACTAAACAAGCAGTTCATCATCTGTTAACTTAGATATAATTTACTTGTCAATATTGAAGAGTTACACATACATCTGCCAAAACCCAAAGCTCAAATAAATTTAAAATCAGAAGTTTATCTACTGAAAGAAAAAAAAAATAAGCAAATCAATTTTTCCGCCTAGATGTGCAGTGATATCAGCTGAGATGGTAAGGTGGGAAATAGGTTTCCATTCCACTCCCAAAATCTAGGCAGTAGAATTATAAAGAGAAAATATTTAAAAAAAATATGTAGTAGAAATAAAAGTTGGAAGATCCATAACTTTTTTGAATTTGTTTTGAATAAAAAAATTGGAGCAAGATTTGTCACACTGTTTTAAAAAAAAAGGCTTCTTTAATTTGATGGCTTCAATTCCAGATAGTGGACAAAAACTAGCAATGAAAGCATTTTAAATTGAGTTCTGTTTTTAAATGCTTTACCCACCCAACAAGCCTTTTGGTGGCTTATGCGTATGTTTGTCTGTATCAAATCCTTTCCAGCAAACTGAAATGTAAGCCAGTAGACTGGGAAGAAAGAAACACAAGAAATAAATTGTCCAATCAGAGCTTTTCTGACTCCTGCTACTTGCTTCACTCCTACTAATATTTTCATCTTAGTTTCCCAGGTACTCATGACCCACTCAGCAAGCACTTACTGACTTCCACAGGCCTTTTGCTCGTGAGTTAACAGCAAAGAGACTCCCTGCACAGAGACAAAACTGGATTGTACATAGTAATTTCATAAGCAGAAATAAATTAGACAACTACATCACTTTGCTTTTGTCATGCTCCATCTGTTCAGGTTTGTTTATTTAGCCAAAAGCAAACAGCAGTTTCCTCCCACAAAAGTGCTGTAACTTTCAGAAACAAATCAGAAGACCACAGTGATTGGCAAAAGCAGAACATTTACTGCCTCTGCAAGACACATGCCCAGACAGCATATTCATCTGCTCTTAAGCTTCTACTGTACACACACAATTTCCCATTGTTGGAACTTTGATTTTTTTTTCTATGAGCTTTAGATTCTTAGTGAAAACAGCTTTTTTCCAGCATTTTGACATGATTGTAGAGAGCTTTGCACCGCAGCACGTCCTTTCTTTCACATATATTTCCCAACTGGAGTAAGGGCCTTCCTGAATTGTAATGAAAACTACATTTCAGAGTTTATCCATGTTATTTTCCATTATTTAGGATAACTCCGGACAACAAAAAGTCTACTTAATGGCTCCCATGACAACAAACTTTGTTACTAATCCTGAACTTGTGGCTGGAGTAAAACAATGTTTCAGGGAGGTGCACCCTGTTTACAGTAAGTCAGGCGAACCTTAGGAAAGGCTTAAAAAGCTGCTCCAGTCAGTGAAATGTCCCTAAGGCTGGGGAAAATTCAAGCCTGTTAGTTAGTGCAAACACTTCTCCCATTTAGTCTGGTTGACAGGTTACTTCACACTATTTTCTAAATGCAGGAAATTGATGTTGCTTCATCCTTGAATGAATAGAGCAGGGAGTCAGGTGCTAGGAACTTTGGTGAAGAGGTTGGCCAAAAAAATGGTTTGGGAATGACTATCACAATTTTTGTCACATAAATTCATGTTATGTAAATCATGGTTTGCATGGAAAGGAAATATCATGTATTAGGCCAACTCCTGTAGCTGGGAAAAAAGAGGAATGCCTTAAGGCTTTTAGATGATGAAACTGAATCTGTCCTAAGTATTTAACAGTTCCTGGCCCTGTGATTCACTGGTCCATAAACCTATAATTCTGCAGTTCATATTCCTTCAGAAAATGTTTCATAAAGTTGTTCCTTTCTCATTGTCAATATTTCAGCTGTACATGGCCTGCAAGGCGGAACTAGGCCTTAGTTAAAATACAGTTTTTTATGCTTGAAATAAAAATCTTAGTTTTTAGCCAAGAATTGTAGCAGACCAGTGCCCTCAGTGATTCAGGCAACTAACACTGATCAAGCAGTTATATAAGTTTATCAAGAGGATTCGATGATTTAATGTGTGGGTGAAAGGGGACCTGAAGTTGAATTCACAGTGAGATCTCTGTTGATGAAAATGTTTAGCATCTGTGGCTTGGCTCCTAAGTATTGGTAGCTCTGAAATGTTATTGAATTCAATGATTGTCCTGGATTTCTCATGATCATTCAAACATACCTGAATATACAGCACATTCCTGCAATAAGCCTGGCATTAAATACTTCAAAACAGTGAACACCAAAGAACTGAATATGGAAAACTGTTGCTGGGAATACAGAAAATTGTGTAAATTTATTTATACCTTTTTCATTCTTTTTTCTTAATTTAAGAGGGAAAAGGTATAAATCACAATATTCTTTGTTTTGTTGCAGAAATAAAACTGCAGCATATTTCTATTAAAAAGATCTAGAACCACATTTGCAAAGGTGAGCATAAACAATAAAAAGAATTACTGCCTGCAGAGCCAGAAACTAGCCAAGATAATGCAGGATATCCTTCCAAATCTGTCTTAAATGCATTTATCCTAACTTAAATATGTTAATTACATAAAAATATCTCTATTTCATTAAAAATAGTAAATAATGGGTAGTTATCTAAATTACTATATATACATATAAAACATAAACTGCTTTATCCTATTGCTTTAATTTGCATTTTGGCTAAAGAAAATGGAAGAGTTTTTGTTGTCTTTGAATGTGGTATAATCACTCTTTAAGCATAAAGAGCTGGTGCCAGTGGTACAGTGTTAAAGAGGCCTGTTAAGTTTTCCAGAATATTATCCAGTTGAATTTCTATTATGCCTATGAACTAAATCTATTCTGACATTTGTATTTAATCACCTCCAGCTGCAGACAGGTTATGGATTATCCTTAATGCTTAGGGAAGGTAGAACCAATGGCTGAAGGTCTCTCTTGGCATTCTCAGCCAGCACATGCACTTGCATATCTGTACCACTTGCCTGTGCTGGACTTTCAACACACTCCCACCTTTAGCTGAACTCTGACAAGGTGCTTGATACAACTACAGTTGAATGGATCCCTTACTTACAAAGCATTTATGGTATGCAATAATCAGAAACATAATTCATTTCTATATGAGTTCTTTGAAGCTAATTTGTCTACAAGAAAATTTTGGAAACTTTATCCTGTGCAATGTCAACTGCAAAGTCTGAAGAACAGAGGTCTGTAGAGTTGAGTAGGATGGAAGGGAATGGTCCATCCTGTGCTTCCCAGACTCATAACACTCTGTCTTTTTCTTTTTCTCTTTTTATGTTTATTTTCTTTGGGTTTCTTTTTATTTTTGTTTTTCTTTTCTTTTTCCTGTTTTTCCCTTTTCTTTTTCTTTTTTTTTAAGCTACCCTGACTGTAAATTGTGTGACTATGTCTTCCTAAATCTACAGGTAGTATAAAGTAACAGCAGAGAGTAAACTACTCCCATTCAGCCAAAGGTGGTAATTTAATTGTCATTGTTCATCCAAGCACATATTCCAAAAAAAGAGAAAATGTTGCAGAGAACTACACAAAAGGTGAATATCACCCTAGATTAAAACTGAAAGAACACTAGATTTGTGAGCCTGAATCTTGATTAATTTTATTCAATCACATTAAGCTAACTCAGATGAGCTATGATTGAAAATACATCCAATGCTGATTATTAACAGAAAGTACAGATAAGTCCATTGTGGTCATTGATTTTGAGTGACATTGTAATATCACACATGCAAAGGGCCATAATGAGTTTGTTTTCCTGAAGGACAAAGCAGGTTGCCAGATTTGGGGAAACGGAGCTGAATGTAAATTAACTAATAAAATGTGGTATTTACTACTGAAATGGCTTTTGGTGGAGTAGGTTTTCCACATGCCAGAACACAATTTTGAAGAATTTCCACTATATTCCATTAGGCAACAATGCCAAAATGGCTTTGCATTCAAGTTACCATAAAGTGCATAGAGAGACAAGATTTGTCAAAACATTTTGAAATCTGCAATGATGTCTTTAATGCATGTCAAAGGTGTATTGAACCATGACAAATAAAGTTAAAAAACATGAGTTCTGTTTGATGTGCTAAAATGCTGCATACATATCTAAATAGATCCTTCTATTAAGCAGCTTCCCTGCAAGACTGTCACAAGCAAATATAAGGCAAACAGCCATTATAAACTTACCTTTAAAAACAAAATAAAAATGTTGAGTATTAATAGTATCTTCTCTTTTTTCTTCAGTCACAAATATTCCCCATTTAAGAAGACTAAAGTGAATAAAAATTCTGGTTTACATTGCTAATTTGGAAAACTGGGGTCATCATCTTTGTTATTTAACATTTCCCTACCTCTTTTTAAAGGGAAAAGATATGGTAACAGTGTCTGTTACATTCAGCCTTGAGACACAATGACAAATAATATTCTAAGTCTATTTTTAAAATGTGCATTTGTCTTGTTTGACTAATCTTTTTCATTCTTCATTCATGGTGTCTTTTTTCTACTATCAAGATCGAATGCAATTGGAAGAGCTATAGTTTTAAAATCTTTTTCTAGGGCTAAAAAAGTGCATCCAATTTCAAATTATCTCATTCTGTGATGAAGAATTTAGGCTGTTTACTATATATAAACAGTGAACAGAGATTATTAATATATGACATATATATATATTTTATATAATACTTTAAGAAAATTACAAGTCTCTAGAGGATCAGAGTCCTTCAGGATATTATTCTAATTTCTCAATGGAAAAAGTAGAAAAAGAAAATTTCACTCAAGACTGACTTCCATATGAAGACTAATAGTCAAAGTAGGAAAATATTTATAAACAGAAATAAAAATAAACTTGAGCCAAGAGCTGAATATCTACAAGAACATACTGAGATTACATTCCAAAGGAAACCTTCCAGGAGAAATTGTATCTCTGCTCTAATATGATAAAAACGTGATACAAACTATTATTTTCCTGAAGATAATGACCCTTGCTATGCATGTACAGGGCTAGACTGAACTACGGACTGCTGTTTTATGATTATTTCATACTATTTTCCTCATGTTCTCTATTTCTGGCTCTCTCTCACATGCATCCTGGTATGGTCTTGCATCATGAATTCTTGGGGCAATCCTCAGCCATGTTACATTTTCTTAAGCTCTTGTAGCTGGCACGAAGGATGTCACACTAGCAGGGCAGCTACAGAAAGCTGCTAGAAATTCTTGAATATCAGGAAAGCCACATGATTGAATATCAGGAAATCTACATGATTTCAAAATAAAATGCAGGAATACACATTCCAAGATGAAATGGAACTGATTGCCCATTTGACTTAGAACACACCGCTAGTTTTCCATACTCTTTTGTGCATAGGGGCTCCGTATGCTAATTAGTTCTGTGTTATCTATTACAGACATGATCAACTGAATCCAGATGAGAACCTTTGTTTTGAAATTTAAAGTAAAAAACTTAATTCTGAATGTATGATTCATACTGGGATGTTGTTGATGCATATACACTGCACTAAATTTCTCTAGTAGTCCTGAATTTCTTACTTGTCGTTCAATTTGAGTCACTTCACTGAAGCAGGATTTCATAGATAAGGAACACAAGGCTTTCTTCTGGACTTAAGTACTTCCTAACAAGTGTTAGCATGAAAAATTATCATTGAAGGAAACTTTAATTCAAAATTTCATTTCATTCTACTTTTCATTTAATTTTACTCACATTGCATTGTATTTTACACTACTGAATCACTAATATATTTCTCATATATACTTATCAATTTTTCAAAGACTGGCAGTATAGAAAGCATTCAATGCTGGGTATTTTAATTCTGCCACTTAGCCTAGAAAGAATAGAAAGACATCAGAGACCAGGATGAAATTAAAAAATATAAAAAGCTTAGCAGAACCACATAGAAAAATACAGATGCACTAAGAAATGCCTTCTCACCAAAATGAAGCCAGAACCTCATATTTTCTAACTTGCATACTCTATTTTTTACTTTACTGGTCAACTAAATATCTAGTTCTCTGTTAATGTCCTATCAAAGGGTGAATGGGAATATAACAGATAGTAGAAATAGATTTTAAATTCCAGAAGAGTTAGACATCATATTCCTTAATGAACAAGACCTACTGCACCTTTCTGGGTTAATTATTTCCTTATTCATTTGTATTGATTTTTAATAAAATTAATCAGAATTACTACTAATTTTGGGAAAATTATTTGCTCAAGCTTGTCTACAGCATTGCTGAAGAACCTGTATTTAAAACAAGGACATCTCCTGTTAAGTCCTTGAAATATCCTCTAGGAATTTTGGAAAAACTTTAATGCAAATTTCATGTTAAAAATAAGATTCTTTAGGGGAGAATGTAACTGAATATTCTTATTATCGATTAGAAGAGTAGTCAGACTTATCTCTGTTGTTGATCTTCAGGAAACAGACATTTCTGATTAAGATACCACTGTCTTTTGGAAGAGCTGGGGCCTGGATCCTGCCAAAACATAATTCTATGTTAGTCCAGTTGTTTAAATAGTGCTTTTATAGATGTCAATCTTAATCTGCCATGAAACTTTCAACATGATGGGACAGGAATTTCTCTCAAAACAAATCTGCATGTGGTTAGATCATAGAATGTTTAATCACCTGTAAGTGTTTTCATTTCAAAGCGCGCTACAATCTGGCCATAACCGTTACATGATTCTCCTTCAGGTATAATTGGAACTGTGCACTGAAACTCACTGGAAGCATCTGAGAACCACTGTAAATTATTAACAAAGGAAGGAGCTGCCAAAGAGCACACAAACCAGATTGGCCATAGAGGCCAGTCCTCAGGCTTTGAAGATGACCATGCTTGTCAGCTGAGTCCAACAAGTTACATATTTTTAATGGAAATCCAAAATTCTATTGTGTACAGGGTCAGGAAAGTGCAGTGTCTGCCCATCTTATTTTCAAGGAACAGCTTTTCTAATAAAAGAGATTTTTCTTTGACAAGAGAAGCATTTTCAGAAGACAGAACAAATCTTCTTAGTAGGCAAGACTGTATTTTCTGTTTCCTTTTCTTTTCCACATGTGAATTTACATGAGCAACTGCATCTGCCCTGTGTACTGTAAATATGGTTTCAGTCTTACAACATATCCAATCACAACAAAATTCATATTTTTAATTTGATTTTGAGCCTGTGAAAGATAATGAGTTTATTTCTAATTTTAATTAAATGATTAATCTTTTCATTTATTTTGCCTAAATTTATAAACTGTGGGTCCAGAACCTGGCTCAGGACTATCTTCAACTTCTTTTCTTTCACTAATTACAGTCAAAATGCTGGATGAAAGAGCAATGATATAAAACAGGTGATTTTATCCAAGAAATTTTGCAATATCTTAAGACCAAGTATATTCTGTATTGGCTCACTATCAAAAGTTTTAAAGACTGTCACAAGATTATAACCATATGATGAAGCTACTGCTAGAAAAGGAGCATTTGTGAAAATGAGTATTCAACTCTTAACACAGAGGTTTGTTTGTATTTCTTCTAAAGTATTAAACAGTTGTGGAGATGCGACACACATTTACAGCGGGCAAGCTTGGCACAAAGGTCAATCAGCCCTAGAGGCAAGTCCCTGTTGCTGCTTATGATATACTAAATCTATGAAAGTGAACATGTTTGGAGCCCTTTTGGTGATTAATGCTTCTTGCCTTTCTCAGTTAGAACAATGCTGCATAGCTTAAGGAGAAGGGTATATTTTTATTCTCTCAAGTCCTTCCACTAAGAAAGAATAGGGTATTTCAGTGGAAAAGGAACAGCAACAGAAATGCAGCCAGATAAATAAAAGCTGCAAGTATTTCACTTACTGTAGAAAAGATATGCAAAAAAGCATACACACAAGCAGCCGTATACCATTTTGAGAGAACAGGTAAAACAGTCACTTATGTGAAGAAGCTTTCTTCCTAAATCCAAGAAATGTATGGAGTATGAGATGAGGAATAGATTCCTTTTAGAATGGCATTTACCACATGTACTAGCAAGCAAAATATGCATTTCCGTAACTGCAACCTTTTACTTCAATGAGCAGAACAGGGAGACTAAGGACCTGGAGCTATTTTATGAAGGCATGTCCAGTAAAATACTATATATAGGTCTGATTATTGAGGAGTAAATGTCAGGCTTTGAACTAGCTTATGGCTGTTCTCCCAAAGCTAAAAATACAAGCAACCCCAAGTGACAGAATAGATTTTCAATCATGATACTCAATTATTTCTTCTGCTCCTATGATATTTTCCTCTAATCAGCAAATCTATATTTAGTACCCTAACATTAGAGAACAAAATGTGTGTTTACTGGAAAGTAGTTGTGTTCAAATGTTTACCTAAAAAGGGCAATCAGATACATTCAAACTAAGACAAAGAACTAATATGCACAGGAGCGTGAGTCTATTTCTGTGCAGAACAACCTTACTAGCTTCTCTTAACTTTACAGGTAATTTAGGAGAGGACAGTATGACCCTAATGACACATAGGTATTGTTACAGTTCCTGGCAAATTTCCAGTATAGGAGACAGCTAACAGTTATTGATTGTCTATCTCCTGTCCAGTACAAACTTCTGCTAGCAAATATTGTTAACGTATAATGCAAAATGCTAAGGAAACAATTTTTTTTATTTTTTTTTATTTGGCAGTACAGTTTGTGACAGATTTGTTAATAATTTAGACTGCAGAAGTTCTCAAGTATTGTATTACCCACTTGTTCACAGGTAATTTTTTTAAAATGTCTCCAACATTGCATAGGTATGGTTATCTGACAGAAATAATTTATTAACTAAAAAAAGCACTTCAAAAATCCTTAATATGTGACTAGCAACTTAAAATAGACTATTCTGAGGAAAAGGAGATAAAAAACCAATAATTTTCCGTATTTCAAAGTTTCTAAGCATATCCACTTTAGTGATCACACAAATTGGGAGCTTCATACATATCTTACAGTCCCAGAGACTGAGTTCACTGTAGATTCCAAGAAGAAAACATACAATTCTTTGCTGTGCATCAGAGGAATGAATTGATACTTATTCTGTGTCAGGAGCAGCTCACTTCTATTTATTCTCTTCTAAATGGTGCTATGGTTTTAGCTACTCTTACATGCCCTTATTTGTAGAAAGGGAATCTGTGGACTTATGAGAGGCTGTCCTTCTAATCTTATATAATCGGTAGCTTCTAAATAAAGGCAGATTTTCCATGGCACTCCCAATGATGGCAGACATGGAAACAACTTTATTCTCAAATTTTCAATTATTTTCATTTTTTTAGTCAAATTGTTGCAGGGGGAAAGAATACGCCAGCCTGAATAGCAATGACAGCACATAATGTAATGCAGATACATTTAATCATCATTGTCACAGTGATGAGGAGGTAGATGGAAATAACCATTAACTTGCTATTAATACTGTAGCAAAGGTTAAAAATAATCCCTTGAGTTTAGAAAAAGTATGTGAAGGGATGAGAAGGCTGACTGAAAAGCAGATTTTGGAAGGTAATTCAGTTGCAACAGGAATGTTAAGGTTTGAAAGAACTTTGATGCCACCAGTAACAGGACTCAAGGAAACAACACCAAGTTGAGTCAGGGCAGGTTTCGGTTGGACATGAGGAAAAGGTTTTTCAAACAGAGGGTGGTTGGGCACTGGAACAGGCTCCCCAGGGAAGTGGTCACAGTGCCAATGAGTTCAAGAAGAATTCAGACAATGCTCTCAGGCATACAGTGTGATTCCTGGGGTGTCCTGCACAGGGACGGGGGTTGGACTCAGTGATCCTGATGGGTCCCTTACAACTCAGCAACATCATTCTATGACACTGCGAAGTCAAACCTGCTTCTGTTGCAGAGAATCACACCAAAAAACCTCCTTACCAAACTTACATGATTCCACAATAATTTAAACAAAAGTAGGGATTTTAGACCAACTGCTTGAAAGGCTGTCTCAGAACTTGTTTATTCCTATGATTATGTACCTTTATTTACTTTTCAGCTGAGGTGTGTATCTGAGCCATTAATAACAATTTCTTTTGCTGCTATGTTGACTTCAGCTGAAATATTTCTTATCTCATCCCATTATGTTTCCATATAGGACTTAACTGCCCTCTTAGCCTTCACTTTCTAAGGCCACATAACATCTTTTCTTTGCAAGATAAGCCTCTCATTTTCTTGGCTACTTTCTCTACACGTATGCTGACTTCAGTTTAATTTTTTTGAATGAGAATGTCTAGAACAGCTTAACAGTTCAGAACAAGTGTCAACACTGTCTTTTAAATGAAATGTATTTTAGGATCTTCTTTGTCTTTTATATATCTTGTTTCCTAGTTAGCTGCTAGATTTGAGTATCACCATCTTTGGCTTTGTTGGAAGATATGATTCTTTCTGGAGGACCTGAGGTAAACTACTTTATGGAACTAAAAGTTGTTCCAAGGTCACAAAATCATTGCCAAATACCACTCATTCCATAGATTAGTATTGCACTGGTATACATTTGTGAAGAGTTCTCCAGTACCATTTAGATACCTGCTTAACTGAGCTTTTAGTAATCGTAGCATTCTTCTTTACACTGTCATATCTACTCCATTGATCAATGTGGGAAGCTTCATAAATGTAGATAAGGTATTTTCCAGACATTTTGTAATTAGCATCACAAGATGAGCTATCATAATTACTTGCTTGACAGTAGTTTCTCATAATTGATAGTGTCTTGATATATAATGCATATCCCGTAATACATTTCAACTAATCTGTAACTATTACAGTCAATCATCTTGAAACAGTGTCACAGTGTAAGCTGCTTTTAAGTCTATAATAAGTGTTCTGTTTCAAAAATGTGTTGTATTACAGTAGGTAGCATTGTTTTACAACCAGGCCTGCATAAACCATACAGGCATTAATGAAAGCAATCAAATACTTATTCAAAATTTACACTTATTTCCTGTTAATGGAGTATGACTGATGTCAATAACCACGTTACAAAATGAGAGTTTGACATTTGTCTAGAAAGTAGATTAGTTTAGGTGTTTAGCTGAAACTCTCTGACATCTGTTAATCCTTTAAGGAATAATTCACACTCCCTTCATAAACAAAAGATAACCACATTGTAGGCACAACTGATAGACAAAGCTAAATTGAAGGCAAAATTTAAGCTGTACTTTCTGATATTGCCGAAGAAATGTCCAGTGCTAGCAAAAAAATTGACCCTGTATAATCTATTAAATAAGGTAATTAGGCCAAGATATTTCTGCAAATAAATCTGTAACCATAAACAGCTTTGCCATTGATGCTGAGAGAGAGTCTTGTACTCAGTCTGCTTCAAGTGCTTATTTTTGACCCCATGTTACCCACTTACACAATGAGGGTGTGTGTCTCTCTAGTGATCTGGAATAGGGAGGAGAATTAAATTAGTATTAGCCAGCCAGAAACCAGTTTAATTTCAGTTCATTACAGTTTCACAGTCACACAAGCATCTGTATTTGTACAAAGGAAGGGATTGAATGAAGTGAAAATTTGCAGCCCAAGACAGGCCAGGACTGTTTTTGTTTGCAGAAACACGCGCTTATATTGATGCAAAGTTTCTGCAAAATTTAGCCTTTAGCTGAACTGACTCAAATTTCTACTCATGGATAACGACAGCTCTTTGAAATCATTAACACTGTAAAGTAGACCAAAAAATATTTATGGAAAATCTTTTAGTAAAGAAGATATTTCTCAAGATGAGGAACCATTAACTGCTAGTAATTTCTAAGCAGATACACATAATGATTGCATGCAGCTGTGAGTGCATCTGGTAACTGGGTATTCCTCTGCTTCGTCAGTGTATATGACTGGCTTGTGCATACAGGCAACCAGAAGCTTCTCTCCTCTTTCCTCACTGTCACCAGTCTGCCTACTCTTGAATGGCTGTTTGTACTGACCCTGGGTACCAGTTCCATCCATCTGTATCTAGAATCCTTCCCCCCCACCCCCCCTTTTAAGTGTAGCAGAGACAATTGGTATGTCTAAGAGTGGTCCTAGAGTCTCATAGCACAAAATTGAGGTCAAAACCTACTTTAAAGAAAGAAAAATGACAACAAATGAAAAAAGTACAAATCTGGGCTAAGGTATGGTGGCAATAATATGAGATAAAAGTCTTACCTACAGGATAAATGTCTTGATAAAAAAATGCCAATAGTCTCAGTTTGCTCATCTGTATGTCTGTCTTGCAGACACCTCTCTCCCTCTTAGCCCTACAGCATCCATTTTGTCAGTGACTCCCTCAATCAGCATTTTTTTCTCTGAAAAATTCCCACTAACCTAGCACCTTGTCGGCTTTAGCCTATGTAACAATTGTAGCCATGGGGTTTCTCATTTTGCTATAGAGAGTAGTTCTGAGCACTAAGATAAATCACAATGATAAGATTCAAGCTGATGCTCTTCAGTAGCATCTCATTGATGGAGCTGCTCCAGCATTAGAGCAAAGATTAAGCAGTTAGAAAAAAAAAATATCTTTCTCCCAACTCTGTGATTTTGCTTATTTTGAGGTTTTGGCAGAAAAATCATTCATTTCTATTCCACACAGGCTATTACTGTACTTCATATTAAAACAATAAATATTGTTTCACTGACTTCTTTTTTGCACAATATACATTGTGTTTATTTTGAAAAAAAAATTCATATATTTGAATTGGGTAGTTATTTTTCATTTTCCTTCATTTGAAGAGAAAATAATTGCTCTTACCGTGTTTTTGTACAGTATTGAAATAAAGTCCATTTACATTCATTTTCTTGTGGCATACTACCTCATTCTTTTGTTCAGTATTGTGCTGGGTTTTGTAAACCTCCTTCCACCAAGAATCTATTTAGTGGCTTTCTGTTAAAAATATTTATTTGAAGATGTTATAGCCAATAGTCTGTATATAGAATTAAGTAATCCTGTGACTAATAATACCTTATTACAATAGCCTTTTTAACACTGGTTTGTACTAGAAGAAGTCTAGTGCATTTAGTTTGTTCGCTTGATTATGTGCTTTTACTGAAGGAGCACACTAATAGGTGGGAAAAGCTGTAAATCATAGTAATTTTCTTCAACTTCTGTAGTAAAATAATTGAGAATCAGATACCTAGTTACTATTTTGGTATTCTAATTCCTCCTCTAATATGCTTTTGGAGTTGTATTTATATATCAAGGTAGGTGTGCAGGTTGACAGTGACAGATGTGAAATTGGGATTGTTGGATTTTCTTCTGTCATTCAGCACCAATGGTTCCTGGCTGGTTATATGGACAGACTAAAAAGACTATAAATGCCATTTAATTTGCTACCACTACTAGAGTAGGCTTTTTAAAATCTAGTGTTGTTCTCTTTCTGCACATTTTTTAAAATATAATAAATATGTAAACTGAGTCAGATGTAGTTCACAAAAAGTGCAAAGTACTTTTTTTAAAAGCAGCTGCAAGCAGCTGATGATGGCACTAAAAATATGTCCTATTGAAGAAAAAAAAATTCTGTCTGGCTACACTTCATCCACAATCACTACTTTAGGGAATAAAGGTAATTGCTTTGGTGAAAGTTATTTGTGTATTTTAACCATATGACAAAACTAATATTTAGCAGGTACTTCTTGCTTCCTCAAATATTGTAATCAAACCCAGCTAATTCAAAGATACAGTTACAGGAAAACACACACTGGAAGTTAATTCCTGTATGCACAAAACTGAACAGAATATGTTGTTATGTGTGCCATATGAAGTCCTGGTGATGCAAGTCTGCCAGAGAGTTACTGCAAGTCTGAGCTGTTGCAGGTGTAGACAGAACAACTAAGAGTGGATCTTTTTCCACATAAAACTACATTTTTCTTTTATTCTACGCTATATATACTTATACTACACCAGAAGGTATTTAAATTCAGGCCCTAATCAAGTCAGGCAGTTATTGCACTGCCATTGACAGGGTGAAGGCAACATGGTCTCTTCCTTGATCCAAAGAAAGCCAAAGCACTGGTAAAGAGGTAGGACACACTACTGCACATTTTATCTCATCCCAAAATACAAAAATAGGCTTCAATCAAGATAAATAACTGCCTAGAAAAGGCAGTGGCAATAGCAAATACATTTTAGAAATGTTTTCAAGCCAAGTTCTAACATGGCTTAAAGCTCAAGGGGAGAAGCCAAATTGTACATTCCACTTACACTGTAAAGAGAGACAGTTCTGTGGTAAGTTATGGTGAGCATGCCCTGTGTCCCACGTGGCATGGGAAGGGCTGCTGTGGTGCACCCCGGCCACAGAAGCACCACAAGGCTGGCAGGGAACTCCCTCTAGCCATAGCAGTATCTTTTGGATTTAAACTCATATTTCTGTTGCTAAGCACTCAGCACAGCTCAAATAAGTCATGACTGTTTCTGAAATTTTAAATAATCACCTGAGACATGAAGCAGTTTCAAAATCATCCAATATAAATATTTTCATAAGAAGAATGTAGAGCACTCCTATATTTCTACATAAAGTGACTAAGCACAAAAAAAAATTAAAATTGCTAGTTTATCAACAAGCAGAAAAGTAAGGTTTTTGTTACTGCATAAAGCATAAAAATGATAACAAAGTAAAGTGGCACAGAATAGTAAAAATTAATAAAGTTGTGGTTAGCAATAGTGTCTGGAAGCATTGTCTCACAAACTATATGCTATAAATTTTACAAACCATACTTTCCCATGTCTGTCTGCTATTAATCACAGTGAAGCTGGAAGCAGCTGGAACCAAAACAGACTTTAATATCTACTGACCATTTAAGCAAATTATTCTTAGCTATCACAATACCTGAAGAAGGAAGAAGAAGGAAGAATATTCATGTTTTTGAGTGAATGATTTGTATTTGCAAACAAGACTGTTAAATGGCAAAGGCAAAGAGCTGGTGAAGGGTTAAACAGAACTAAAAGATGGCAACATACAGTCACATATGCTTATGTGTATTCAGCTCAAACCATCTGCTGTTCATATGTGGAAGCTGGTAAATATGATATTGCATCATAGGAGAAGTTCTTGGGGGCAAGATAATGACTGTTCAAGATCAACCTGCTAGAAGAGGACCAAGCTGTATAACAAATAAGGAAAAAATAATTCACAGCATATTTAGGAATTTAAGACAACAGAAGGATACAAGAGCAGTCGAGTGATTTTACCAGTTAACTACCAGTCACTGAACTGTCATTACCTAATTGTAATTAGATGCTCAGGCAAACTCTTCTTAGCTATCTACATTGTTCATTAAAATACCACTTCTGAATAACGTCTAAGTCTTAGACAATGTACTCTGAGCCTTTCCACTTAGTTAATAATTTTTAACTTTGAAAATTGTCTATACAGATAACAGAGATGTAATATTAGAGTTTTTGCTAGTACCTTGTACTTTGTAGCAGCATATATGGGATTTTGAGAGGATAAGTATTATTCTATGAATATTTTATTTCCTAACATGTATCCAACTTTTCTGAGAGAAGGACCAATATATACTTTTGTTCTAAAATTCTCATTTTAGTTAAAATTTAGTCTGACACCTGGAGAACTATAAAGGAAATTGTTTCTAACTCCATCTCATAAAACAGTTGAGAAAATTTATTATTGCAACTTACTTGCAAGATTATTTTCATTTCTTTGCTCAGCAGCAGGGAAAAGATTGGAGAACAAGGTAGATTGCCTATGCCACCACTGTTACATGACCAGTTTTCTCACACTGGCAGGAAGCACAGATGTTATGCTGCCCCTTAGGGAATACTCTGTCTTTAGTAGAGGCAAAATTTCAGTGTATCTTGACTGTGTAGAAGATTCCCCTTGTGTTTCCTGAGGGTGCAAATAAAGCTGAATATTTCTGGCAAATGAAAGTAGCAAAGAAAAATTATAAATAATTATATATAAAATAGCACTGGACACCTTAAAACAGCCACATGTGATTCAGAAAAGTAATGTAGACAGTTATTTACACTTTATTTTCACTGCGTGACAATCACAGATATGCAGTATTGTGCTCTAATGGTGGCACAAAAGTATGAAGAGCTCAGGAGTAGAAAAAATTAGATATAATTGAATGTTTACTATAAAAACATAAATTTATCCTTCTCTCCATTAAGCACCATGTCACTTCTTATAAAACTAGATACCTGCCTAAGGCATTTCAAGGGTACATTTTGACTTCACACCCACAGCATTCTAAGAAACTAGAAGGAACTCTGCCTCTGCCATGTGAAAAGAAATATACATCAGATGACACAAGTATAAAACATTCTATTTGCAATTTGGAACACAGCCCATACACTGGACTGGAGCTCTGACAGTAACTTTATTTATAAGTGATAAACAGTGATATTGACTCTTCACGTGGGTGGGAGATATAACAACAAAACGGAAAAAAACCCTGTGAATTTTGCTCTAAGGGAATAGGATAGGATTAGTGAAATGAAAAGAGTACAAAAGTCCTTTACTGAAATATTGTATTCCTCCCTTCATTTCTCCACCTTCTAGAGTATTGCCTGAAGACATAACCCATATGACATTTCTGCAGGAACAGGTCTGAAGATCACAGTCTAGTAAAAAATTAGTCCTCAAGTGTTCCATACTATTCTCAATATTTCTGATAAGTTATGAATTATTAGATAAAGTTATACCTATAATATTTTATGAGGTATTTGTAAATATTCCATTTATTTAAATTTTTAACAGATCTTCAAATTTACACCAACATTATATGCACATATGTTACTTTGGACTACAGATGTTAATTTAGACTGTGAAAGCAATACAGCTGTTAATTTTCTAATGTATAAGTTTGTAATACTAGTCTTTGGCTTCTGTCAAATTTTTTAAACAACTTTTTTATGGTATTCTTTCAACTGAAAATGTATTTCAATAGTTTGAGTAGAAAACAAATGGAAATAAAGATCTTTCTCCATCTACTCACCCCCCTCTTCCCAATTAGTATAGCTTTAATCTACACTTTGGACAGCATATAGCGGGCTTGGTCTTCTGACATACTTTGACTTCAAATGTTATATACCACTGTCATTAAAAGACACATTCCCATTAAATGCACACTCCCATCAACAGGTAGACAAGTGAAAAGAATGAAGCTTTCTTGCATGCCAGTATCTGTAGATTTATGCTACTCAAGAGCTTGAATAGTTCTACTACTTAAGGTCTCCTGTTTTAGGAAGGCATTACATTCAGAATTCAACTGTAGTTCCATGTCTGTAATATCCCTGATACGAGCAAGATTTTAGTCTTTGTCAGAGTTTGGCACAGAATAGCACTTCAGATAACACTAGTGACAGTAATAAATTAAAACTAGACATTTTACACTGCAACAAAACTCATGAGAGTAACATGAACTGAGCTTTCTATACTATCATCAATGTCAACAAATGGCAAAACTTTTTAAGACTAAAGTCTTCTATTTGAGTGAAGACAACATATGGAAATTTAATTTCATCTAATAAAAATTGAATCACCAAAGTCCCGGACAAACCACTACAGCCTGAAGTCCTCTACACTAAACAAAATATTTATGTTTCAGATCATTACCACAGAGGTTATGGACAGAAGAAAAATAGGCAGATCACTTGCATTAAGGACAATAAGTACATCCTCTTTCTCTGCCAGGCCTAAGTGGCAGTTTTCAAAACCTCTATTTCATGATGGATGCTCTTCTTAAGGTGCTACTTGCTAAACATCTACCACACTGCTCTTCTTGAAACAAGAATGTGTGCTGTGGTAAGGATGCTTTCCTGAACATTATGACAGGATTTAGTTGCAGACACTTTTCCCTGAAGAGGATTACAATTTTTATATAATTCTTGAGTCTTACAAGGCTTATATAAAGGCTTCACAGACAAATAAACAAGGTTGATTTCAATGACTTGAGTAAGACAGATTTCACCTCAGAAATATAAGAAGCTTATGCGAGACACTTTGTTAAATGTATCCTTTACTATGAAAAATAACCCAGCTGCTAAAATGACCTTCATATTCTTCTGAAGTGTATCATTACCTGGTGTGATAACTCTGAGGTGGCAAAAACAAAGCCATTCATCTTTGACTTCACTAGACACATGTAATAGGGTTTGCACTGTCATTAAAGTTTGAACGTTAAAAATTTGCCTTCAGTTTGCCCTCTGTGTGCACAAAATGCATACTTGGCTAGCTGCTCAAAACACAGATCACTCATGCTAGGTATTTGTACAGAGATTAATTTCCCTTAGGATTTCTACTGGTGTGGCCAACAGAAGAATTTCCCCCTATCTAATAATGGTATTTATATCCTGAGTAGAGAAAGTGAAGAGGAAAAACACACAAGAGGCAATTAAAGACTTCTATTACAAACCATCAGAACAGAGCAGCTATAGAGCAATAGTCTAACATGCTGATGATTAAAAACTTTCCATTAAACTGACAATTATTATTTTTAAATAGAATTTAATAGCAAGTGAATGCCTGAAATTGCCTAAGTAGGGATTTTACTCCATGCATTCTAACAGCTTAAAGGAAGCCTCAGGGACAAATATAATTTTCAGATTCTTTAGGGAGGAGCAACCATGAAGGCATTCCAGTGGACTGTTGTACCAACCCTTGAATATTCCTCTAATGGGAGTTTAAACAAGGTAAAAAAATGAGCTACAAAATGTTTCATTAAATTAATATTAATTTGCAATAGCAAATTCCAGCAAAGCGTAGAAATTAGTGGGGCACACTAGCATGCCAACATGACTAATGGATGGATCAGCAGAATATATTTCTAGCTGAATCTGAACTGACTTTTTATTTTTCAGACACAGTTTAATGTTGATTAATGCTTACCTTGGTTTAGGGAATAGACTTTGGCAAGGAAGAGAGAGGAATTTCTTTTCTTTCCCACTGGGTTTTACAGTCATCTCAATCTGAAATGCTTGCTTGACTTTTGAGCCTGAAAACTGCTGGCTTGCAGAACATGTAGTGTTTCTACTCTTTTTTCCCATGTGAGATTGATTTCTGCTTTCATCCACCGCTCCATTTCCCTCGCCATTTATGGTTGGTGAGCTCAGTCTCCCTGCTTTTCCTGAGTGCCAAATGGCAACACAGTGTTGAGAAAGAGTTTCAGAAGTCCATTGCAGTAGCAGCACAAGATCAGCCAGAACAACAACAACACTTGAACACAGGAATACTGATATTGCACTACTTCAAAATTACATGCACAAAGTGCATTGTCTGATGTGAAATAACATTTTTTTCCTAAGGGTATCTATACTCATTGTAGAGTTGCCCTGCAGTTCAGAGTTGCTTAAGGAAAGGGAACAGCCTCAGAGTTTTATGGTGAGAGAATTTTCATCCTCACCAAAAGTGTTTTGGTGGTTGAGGATGTGAATTTGGACAAATGATTTGCAACTATACAGCACAGGTACAATCTATTAAAGTCAGTATTTTGCTGCTGGTCTCAGTACACAAACTTAAATAAACCTGAGGGAACACTAAACACACAGTGCAATACCAAAACATAATCTAGCTAAAACAACTTAATGTAAAGATTTTTGGAGAGAAGAAAATTGATGGAAAAGTTTTAGTGTTGTTAAAGATATTCCAAATTAAAACATTCCCATTACAAAAAAAATTATAACAAATATTTACACCTGTGTCAAATCAATATCTATGGAATTATTTTATTTTTCTCAGCCATTGGTAAGTTTGGGGGTGGTTAGGTGTTTTTTTGAAACATTTGTACAGTAATTTGCCTGTTCTAAGAATTGTAAGGTATCATGGGAGATAAAGCACAGTTAGAGAATCCAGCAAATACAAGGAGGAGGGGATCCTACAAATGAACTACAACTTACACCTGGCACTATAGCAGTTTAGTATTTCCCACTTAAAAGACTAAGTTTTCACCAAAAAAAATTGTATTTGCTACTTTCACTTGGTTTGTTTTCCAAGAAAAAGTCAACATTTCTCCCCAGATAACTTTATAAAAAAGGAAAGTATTTCTGTAATAATTTTTCAACCTTAGCTGAATTTGGAATTTCAAAAGTGAGATGCAAAGCAACTGTGCCATTGGTTTTGAAAATGCACAGCATGGGTATGAAATCCTGTCTCACATTTGCACAGGTCAAGAGCAACTCATTCAAGAGCTGTTCCAATGAAGAGAAAATCAAGATCATCATTTGGAAACTGAAATTAATTTCAAACAATCTTGAATTGAATTAAGTTTTCTGCCACATGGACACCAGCAGTCTTCGTTTGATATCTCTTTGCCGAGGGGCACAAACGCTGATTTACTTCTGAGTTAAGGGAGCACTACAGTTTCCTTATCTCCAGATTTGTAGGTGGATATGGATAAACAAGATAGGCAAGGTAATCAGACCAAGCACAGAGTTGTATGTCAAAATTCAGGTCATCTGCTGAGCAGTGTGACACGGTGGCATTCAGGGTGGGTACAGCCATGGCGCTGACTCACAGTGAGCCTCACAGGGCTGTGGTGCTGCAACAAAAAGATGCACTTCAGACACCTTTCTCTGCTGTTCTTGAAGTCAATACCTAATATAAATAGAAGCAAAATATGAGGAGAGAACTCCTAAATACAAGTTTTTCAAAAGCATTAAAAAATCCGAGGCAGTAGTACAGATTTGACTTCAAATGACATGTTTTTATGGATGGATTTTTTTTTCCCTAAATATTTTTTGAAGTCTTTGTTAATTTCTCTTACTCTCAAAAGGCTTAATAAATGTTTCACTTCTTTCACTGTCATTTCAGATATCTGCTCAAAGCCTAAGATTTTAACTGTTATGTACAAAGATAAATAAAGTAATATGCAAAGTACAAATTAGTGACAATATTCAGCAGGACACTGAAGTCACAAGCTAAAATATTGTCATCTACTTAAATGTCTCGCTGAATCTCAGCCAATGGACTTCATTATACTCTTTATGGGTTTTATCACTTTGACCTTTACTGCACAGTAAATTTTGCCCTTCTTGTGGTATTTATAACATGTTCTATGCCATACTTGCAAAGGAGATTACCACAGATTTATCTACTGCAATATGAAAAGATGAGCTTACAGTAGACTGTAGTGCTTTCACCCCACAGAAAAACGCACATTGTGTATATTAAGAAATTATTATCTTAAAATAAATAGACCATTTAAAAATTATCAGAAATTACATTAATAAAATGTAATTTACACATTTTAATTTCTGGAGGTAAAGGTGACTCAATCAGCACATAAAATTTGTACAACTCATTAAATCATACAGAAATAATATAATCTCTGGTATTTAAAAGAACAAAACTGGAGCTCATTTTCCCATATACCAAACTTTAATGTAAAATGAAGCTACAGTGGGAAGTTTTGAGTGCTATTTTCTGCACTCATATTTCTTATTTATTTTACTGTTCTTTATTTTTTTCAACTGTTCAGTCTTGTATATCATGAGTAAATTATTCAAGAATCCATATAGGGTATTTAACTATTGTCTATTGAGACCAGTTTCCCTAAAATATACATATAACCTGTAGAAGATAATCTAGAATAACTGAAGTTTTATTTCCAGTCTCTTGACATAAATGCTCTGTTGTCTTACTACATGAATTACTTATTGATTCTATGCAATGCTCTGATAAAGTTAGAACTTCGGAAGAAAGCAGTCCATTGAAAATTCAAGCTGAACAATGCAGGCATAAACAACAGTTTCATGTTAAAAGGTGCCAGGTGATCTTTACCTTTGCAGTGTTTCATATATAGAACACATCTGGTTTTATATACATGCATGTGTATGTGTGTGTGTGTGTGTGTAGTTTTGAGTTGTTTACATTTTCAGTATGTGTAAGTTCCAGGGGACTGTACAGATAAAACAATGAAGCGCTTAAAATTGCCAGCCACCAACTTAAATGATACGCTTAATATGCTACATATAAGTCACACATCCCTACTTTTTACAAAATTCTGTAGAAGCAACAAATCTAAAAGGAGATGGAAAATGCTGGTAAGGATTGCTCAGTTGCTAAGGGTCATCAGTTTAGCAAGTTGAAAGACAATCAATGCCTGGAGTTATTAAACTTCTAAATCAACAAGGACGGAATGCAGCAAAGAGATTATTATGAGAGAAATAAGCTTTGACTTATATTTGACAGGGTCCTGCTAAAGGATATTTTCAAGACTGGCTACATAATGCCTTAGCATCAACCCTTTTTATTCTTGATTATTAGCTAGGATTTCATTGCAATTCAGTCCATAGAAAAATAACAAAATTATAAGCAGCATTCAATTCCCATATAGATACCCAAATAAATTATTAAAGTTGTCTTAAGAACCAGCACATGGAACACACAGTTTGACAGAGTGGGCTGTGGCTGTGAACGCCGCATCATTTTGTATTATGAATTCCATTTTGCACTGTGCCTGGAGCAAGTTATGTCTCAAGCAAGTTGCTGTAATGCATTTGAAACAGATGTCCAAGGAAGGCTGATGGACTATTACAGGAAACTGAAAGCCAAGATGGCAAATAAAAGAGTTTAAACTCAGAGCCTTATTCACTCATTTTTCTACGGAAAGGCCCATGAATGGTGTGAATGTGCCAGAGCCTTCCAGAAGAATATATGAGACTGAACACAGTTTCTCAGCAGCAACCAAATTTTCATCTTCCAGGAATCATTAGAAAACTTATTTCAAGAACAATTTTATTCATTTGCAAAAGTATTCATTTGGGGTTTAAGTGATTTTTTGCTAGAAAATTCTCTAGTAAGTCCTCTATGTGTGCTTTTCTTCCATCCTGTCCATTAGAGACAGGATGGTTACAGCACAGACATGCACATGGCCACACAGACAGGAAGTCACATGAAGTATTAAGTAAGCATTCAGTCCTCAGTCATGTCCTAGGGCCAAAGTCCAGCAACTTGTGGGAGGGCACCATGCCAGCCTAACAGATGGACATACATATGGGTAGTCAGGACATCATGTGAAGCCATCAAGTATAGATACTAAGGGCATAATTCCAACCTAAGAACATGAGCTTTCTGTGAAGGTTAGAGGATGTTAAGCTGGATTTACTTTCAAAAATAAAGAATAAATTCCACTGTCATGTCCAGGAACAGTTATGCTCTTAGTTAATCAGGTGGACTTGTTAGTAGATAAAAAGAGCTTTTTTCCTAACAAAATTATTATGAAGTAAAGTTTTAACATTTCCCAAGGGAGATTTCATTCTGAAAGGTAAATATGTATTATTTGTGGGTAAATGTAGCTAATGATAATGATTTTGCACTGGCAGTGCTTTCACCCTGCATCACCATCTGGCCTGTGCCTTTTCCCTAAAGGAGACAGGAAACAGCTATTCGTGCAGTGAACGCAGCCCAGACAGCCAAATGCATTCCCCAGTAACCATTACAGGGTGAGGGGTGGTCAGCACTGGGAACTGCTGCCCTTTCCTCATGAGGAGAGAAAAACAGAGGCACAACACCTTCTCACACATTACCCTGGAGAGTACTAAGCTAGCACTGCCGATGCATGTGAGTGACAAAGTGACATCCCACAGCCATCTGCTGCTATGTCCATCAGCAGGAGAGAGGAAAAGGCTAGGAATAATACCTTGTGAATTTAATCCCCTGCTACACTACCATAACAGGCGGATGGGCCAAAACCTGATGAAATGTGATCCTATGGAATGGGAGTTGAAAGGGACCCATAAGGTTCATCAAGTCCAACTCTGGGTCCTGTACAGGACACCCCAAGAATCACACCATGTCCCTGAGAGAGTTGTCCAAAAGCTTCTTGAACTGTATCAGGCCAGGCGCTTTGACCGCTTCCTTCTAGAGCCTGTTCCCTCTGGGTGAAAACCTTTTCCTGATATCTAACTTAAACCTCCCCTGATTCAGCTTCATGAAACTTCCTCTTGTCCTGTCACTGACCACAAGAGTGAAGAGATTGGTATCTGCCCCTCCACTTCCCCTTGTGAGGATGTTGAAGACCACAATGAGGTCTCCCCTTAGTCTCCACAATCAGGTCTCCCCTCAGTCTCCTCTTCTCCACACTAAACAGACCAAGTGACCTCAGCCACTTCTCACATAACTTCCCCTCCAGACCCTTTGGCATCTTCTCTATCCTCATTTGGATACTCTCAAGAGCTTAATATCTTTCTTGTGTTGCACTGCCCAAAACTGTACACAATGCTCAAGGTGAGGCCACCCCAGTGCAGAGCAGAGCAGGGCAATCTCCTTCCTCGACTGGCTGGCGATGCTTTGCTTGATGCCCCCCAGGACATGGTGGGCCCTTCTGGCTGCCAGGGCACTGCTGAATCATATTCAGCTTACCATTGATCAGGACCCCAAGGTCCCTTTCCACAGTGCTGCTTTCCAGCATCTCATTCCCCAGTCTATACACACAACCATGATTGCCTCATCCCAGGTGCAAAATCCAACACTTTTTCTTGTTGAACTTCAAAGTCAGTGATTTCCCAGCCCTCTGATTTGTTGAGGTCTCTCTGCAGCACCCCTCTGCCCTCAAGGGTGTCGACAGCCCATTCCAATTTAGTGTCACTGGCAAACTTACTAAGTATTCCTTTGAGTCCTGGATGAAGGTCATTAATGAAGGTGTTGAAAAGAATAGGCCAAGGATGGAGCCCTATGGAACCCCCCTATTGACTGGACACCAGCCTGATGTTACCCCATTGACTATTACCCTTTATGCCTGACCTGTGAGCCAGTTGCTCAGCCACCACATAACCTGGTTACCCAGCTGTGCTGGACATTTTGTCCAGAAGGATCCTGTGAGAGATAGCATTGAAAGCTCTGCTTAAGTCCAAAAAGATTACATTAATTGCCTTTCACAGCTCAGCTAGGTGGGTTACCTTNTTTTCTTGTTGAACTTCAAAGTCAGTGATTTCCCAGCCCTCTGATTTGTTGAGGTCTCTCTGCAGCACCCCTCTGCCCTCAAGGGTGTCGACAGCCCATTCCAATTTAGTGTCACTGGCAAACTTACTAAGTATTCCTTTGAGTCCTGGATGAAGGTCATTAATGAAGGTGTTGAAAAGAATAGGCCAAGGATGGACCCCTATGGAACCCCCCTATTGACTGGACACCAGCCTGATGTTACCCCATTGACTATTACCCTTTATGCCTGACCTGTGAGCCAGTTGCTCAGCCACCACATAACCTGGTTACCCAGCTGTGCTGGACATTTTGTCCAGAAGGATCCTGTGAGAGATAGCATTGAAAGCTCTGCTTAAGTCCAAAAAGATTACATTAATTGCCTTTCACAGCTCAGCTAGGTGGGTTACCTTGTTATAGAAGGAAATCAGGTTTGACAAAGACTTTCCTCTCATGAAGGAGGCTGGTGTGACCAAGGACTGCATTGTCTTCCAGGTGTTTTTCAATACCTTCCAGAATAATCTTTTGTTTAATTTTACCAGGCACTAAAGCGAGACTGACAGGCCTGTAGTTTATGGGGTCCTCCTTCTTTCCCTTCTTGAAAATCAGGACAAGCTTCATCAACTTCCACTCAGCTGGGACCCCTCCAGATTCCCAAGACCACTAAAAAATCATTGAGAATGATTTTGCAGCATCAGGCAGCTCTTTGAGGATTCTCCAATGAATCCTATCAGGCTCCATAGACTTGTAGGGATCCAGCTGGAGCAGCAAATCCTGCACAGTTTCAGGGTCAGTANGCTTCATCAACTTCCACTCAGCTGGGACCCCTCCAGATTCCCAAGACCGCTAAAAAATCATTGAGAATGATTTTGCAGCATCAGGCAGCTCTTTGAGGATTCTCCAATGAATCCTATCAGGCTCCATAGACTTGTAGGGATCCAGCTGGAGCAGCAAATCCTGCACAGTTTCAGGGTCAGTAAAGAGCTGATCCTTCTTACAGTCATGGTCCGCCAACTCAGGGCACTAAGACCTCTTTAGTCCATTATCTGTGTTGAAGACAAAGGGAAAGAGTGTGTTAAACACCTCTGCCTTGTCTCTGTCCCTGTTTGGGAGGTGACCATCCTGCAACAGGTTGATGATATTTCTATACTACCTCATGCTATTGATATATTTGGAAAAGGACTCTTTTTATTGTTCCCCACATTTCTGGTCAGCTTCTATTCCACTTGAGCTTTGGCCACATGAATTTTCTCCCTACAGTGGCAAGCAGCATCTCTATATTCTTCCCATGTCACCTGGCCTTGTTTCCACTGGGATCCCACCTCTTACTCAGGTTGGAACATCAAAATCTGACTGAATCATGAACAGCTTTTGAAATTTTACCAATTGAATAAGGAGAGCATGTAAAATTTTTAATCCCAAGTACAGGGAGGGAAGAGGCAGCATTTTGGTTTCTAGGGCACTGTGTATTCAGAGAAAAGTTGGAACAGAAAGCAGACAATTCCTGCTTCAATTGAAATGAGATTTTCAGAAGAAGCATTATGTTTATGAAGATGAATAGTACATAGGTTTTGTTGATTAAAAGTACTTTTCTGTTTCTTCCAGTCTTGATTTAAAAACATAAAGAGAGGGAGAATCACTGCTTCCTCTGATAGTTCATTTCAGAGGATACACCTTGAATTATCTCCTTCCAGATACTTAGGTTCTTTCTGCTAGACTCAGCAGTTCCTTAGATTTAGCACTCCTTCCATGAAGTTACTGATTGCAATGCAAGTCACTTCTCAAACTTCTTTTCACTAAAGAACAAAGACTGACAAATCTAAGATTCATACCATTCCAAAGAATGCTGTACCACTGTTCCTTTTATGTCCACCACAATTTTCCAGCATACTTTAAGAGTTAAGGTGCCAGAAAACGTATGCAATAATCCAGTTTTAGTCCCCCAGTGCTATATACACAAGGAAAGGTTGACTTCTTATTCTACTTCTTTGTGCAGGCTTTGCACACCATTCTTACATATTATCCTATTATTTCTTTTGTGAGGCAGTACATCCTAGGTTATGGCCATCATTTCTTTCATTTCAGCCTACATGCCCTGGTTCTATAACTGTCTGACTAAATTTACCATTTCATAATGCATTTGCTTGCACTGAATGTCCCAATTAGGGAATAATTCAAATGCTTCTATTTTGACTCATTAGCATATCATTAGGCATTTCACAATTAGTTTATGAAGCATCCATGCATTTCATGGAAGTGATTTTATATTTTCTTCAGATCTTTTCAAAGCAAATTAATGCTGCTGTGGTCATTTTTGTGGACTTTCACTAGAAAGTGGAGCTGAATTGTCATCCTTTGTTAATGACTCTTTGGAACTCTTAGGCAATTCATAAACCATGTAATGAGCTTTTCAGAAGTACAGTGCTATTACTTTATTGGAATATTGTATAGCAATCAGTAGAATACCTTACAAAAGCATCTGCCTGTAATGACTACTTGGCTGGTTTTTTATACAAAGAATATAATCATGAAATGAGATTTCTTGTGCATTAATAATATCTTCATTACCACACTGAGAGACTTAACTATATTCCTGTCAGGCATTCTTTTTTGAATTAATCTAACATCACAGGTTTCCTTGTTTTGCTTATAACAGATGTCAGGCTGACTGACACACAACCATTTCAAGCAATTTATCTCTTTTATAAATGCTAGCACAATCATAGAAAGGCAAGATCACCTAGTTCCAACCCCCATGCCATGGGCACGGACACCTACTAGGCCAGGCTGCTCAGAGCCCCATCCAGCCTGGTCTTAAACACTCCCTGGGTGGGACATCCAAGTGCCTCACCAGCCTCACAGTAAAGAATTTCTTCCTATTATCTAAGTTATTTTTTGCTTAATGTACCTGCTTACTCCCATTAGTATCCTTAGTTGCCACATTCGTCTATCCACTTGAGGAATTTCATACCTCTCAGTTTCAACAGACATGTATTTACTTTCTCTGTTCACTGTATGGCTCTTAATCCCTATTTATTATACAAGCATTCAATGCAGATGGACTTGCAGTTAAGATTTTAAGCACCTTTGAATTATTATTCTTTAGTTATTTAACATTCTCATTGAGAATTCCATTTTTTCATTCATATATTTGTTTGACTTCTCATTATTTCTGCTTACATTCTTTACAATCATAGAAAATTAGCCATCTAGAAGAACCACTATTTTACTGCTTGGGATTGCTCCTTGTTTGTCTACACTGATTGCAATCAGGTCATGAAAACTACCCCTAGGGCAGTCATGAACTTCTAGTCCAGTAAGTTATTCATATTTATCAGTTCTAATGAGAACTTAAATTAAAACTGCATCATGTTGGACTTGGAGACTTTTCACTAGATAACAGGGGGTTTTACTTTTATAAAAATTTAATATTTTACTGGTGTGTTTGAAAAACCTTCAATACATAGATCTCCCACCACATTTATCAATATGCATTTAAAGATCCCATGATTTTGTCCTACCAAGGACTCCCAAATGCCACTATTTTGTTTGTCCTGAGAGGTTACATCCACTTGTTTTATGATCCTCGTAGCTTGGATACTCCCATCAGATTTCAGAATTGATTTTCTCACTGATGAGGTTTTCCAAATCATTGTCTCTGTTACCAAGACCTTAGGATGGCTATTGTATGCAAGAATACCTCATTTTGTGTCTGGTTGTTCTCTCCCTTCAGATACATTTTGTTGCATTAGTGCTAAATACTATCCTGCACATAATAACTTTACATACCACCCTGATTAATCTTAATTATTTATTCTTTTCCACAAGTTTGAGATTTGTGTATTTCAAGCTACTCATGATCAAATCACTTACAAAGTATCAGGAAGAGTATGTTTCCGTGAGTATAATTTTTCAAGGCTAGGATTTCCATGAGAAAGGCATCTATAATTAGAAAATGGCACTCCTTTCACTTGGCCAATGGAACTGAACGTACATTGCACTTGTGAAAGTTTGCAGAAATGACAGCATTTCTCTTTTGCCACAGGAGACCTGCTGTTAAACTGTTTTTCTCTATCACCCTTCATACTGTATGGCCACTTAGTGCCTTCTTCTTTTTGATATATATTAAAAACTGCATCACTCAAAACTGAAGACCTTAATTTCCCTGAAACGGCACGGTGTAAGTGTGAACAAAATCTGCATCACTCTTTTACTTCATAGTGTATTCTGGACCAATACCTTGAACAAATGAAACAAATTACTGAAATGGAGTTCTGCATTTCTCCCTCCCCCCCGTTACCCCCCCCACCTTTCCATTTTTTTCCATCTTGCCTTGTAAGGTTATTCAGTTAGTTCTTAAAATAGTATATGTAGTTTAATTGGGGGAAATAAATGAGGTTACTTTTACCAAAAATGTCTTACTCTGCACATTTTCTGCAAGATGGGCTATATTCAACAACCCTGAGATCCCTTTTCTCATGAACATAATAAGACATTTCTCAGTTGAATGCCCAGAGGTGCATAGCTTCTAATGAGGGTTTAGAAGAGAATATCTACAAGGAAAAAGAGAACTAGAGAGATGGAAAGAAAGATTGAGGGGGGGGAAATAGAAAAATGAGCATCTTCAATTTTAGCATATACAATTAAATACTTGCTAATTCTTGGCCAACTGGCTAAAAAATAAGAAACTAGAACCCTTATTTCTCAACTAGTTGTTTTTGTAAAGATTTATGTTTCATGCATATTAACTGTTTGTGAGCAGACATTTAAGTTCTGTAGTTCTTTATTTTTCTGTTAAAAAATTGCAAGAGAAAATTAGTCCTAGCATTGTTTTTCACCTTGAGCTATGCATCTGGTATTTGTTCAGTGCAATGCTTTAAATAAGCTTACTAAAAATATCAATTAAAAAAAAGCCAAAGCATTTTCACAATGAAATCCAGTTGTTTTCAAAACTATTATAATTGCACATAATTCCACGGAATTAATGCAATTCCTACTGCTATAACCTTCCCTAATTAAAAATTCTCTGTCTCAACAGAGACCGAAAAATAATTGAAAATTACTCAAACTTATATGTAAATGCCTGTTGATACAACTCAAACCAGAGTGCTTCATTGTTACTACTTGGGCAAAGTTATTTTTTTCACCCACCACTTCAAATTCAAAAGGGAATTTGATCCTTCATCACTGACCCTTCTCAAGTGGTAATGGCCTATGCCCAATGACATTGGACATAGGTAATTTTTATTAGTCACATATTGCAATGCTATATGGTTTATGACATTATATTCTGGGTTCTCTTTTGTTAGTTGATATAAAATTATGGTCAAGTATATCCACATTTTTGTACCTAACAAAAAGCTCTTCTTTTAAAATGTCCCCAGATCAAGTGTATCCTGCAGCTGAGCAAACAGTGGATTCACTGCTAATCTTGGAAATTAGTTTTTATATATTTTCAGTAAAATGAACATTTTGAAATATTATTTTTTTCACAGGAATCTAGCATGCAATGTAGAAAGATCACGTTTTAATATTGTTCTTTAAAAATAATAAAAATTTCATTTTGAAAATGTCTAAGTGAAATATTTTAGTTTCTCTCTTTCTAAAATAGCAGTGTTGTTTGCAACATTTCCCTGATAAAAAGTTGAGTTATGAAATTCATCAAGTGTAGTATATCTTGCATTCACTATAACCATACTGCAATTGTCCATAAAATAAGTATTTATAGTAAGAAAACAAGATGAGAAGCATTGGACTTGCTTCATTTACATAGTCTGTAACATGTATCACACAAAAGAATGAAAAATCCTCCTGTTATTCAGCAATTAACTTACACAGAGTTTAGAGGTGTAATAATTAACTTCTTTGCATAGATATATCCCTTTGCACAATTTGCCCTGACCTTCCCTGCCTGATGCTTGGCATCTGGTGCAATGCACTCAGAAACTTTACCCAGGTGCAAGGAACCAGGCCTGAGATCCTTAACTGCGTTTGCAGAGACAGGAATATCCCCATTAACACGTCAGAGACATTGCTTTTCAGAAACAACACTGTGCTATATACTTCTAGAAGAAAAAGATAACGTGTAATAGAGATTTTAGACTAAGTTTAGGGTCTAAATGATTCCAAGTAACTCTCCTGTTTGAACATACCAGCTTTGCAAACTGCCAGTAATGAGAACCCATCTAGAAAACAATGTCAGACTCATATTTTGCCCCACTGTACAAGAGTGTAACTCTGAGAAAGATTAGACTGGGAGTGTTCGAGACTACCTGTAGGACCTGGGCCGCCTGACTTCAGTCTGTGCTCCAGATAAACCCGCTGTGACAAAAGAAATTTATAATTTCTGGACCACCTGAGGTTTCAATAAAATGATTCTACATACAGCCTGGAACCTAATAAGACTTTACCTTTCCATACATAGTTTTCGATGTTTTTCACTCTGTCGGTCTGTTCTTTATAGACATACAGCATCACTGGGTTTTTTTAATTTCATTTTCCTTTTCTTGCAAAATATTTAATTTCTCTATATTTTCTGTACCTGTTTATATATGCTTAAACAACAAAGCATTAGGAAACTTTTCCCCATATAAAATGTGTTCAGCATTACAATTAGTCACCAAAGCTTACTACTGTAGGTGTAGCAATAATAATTAGAAGGTTAGCAATAATTGTGTCAATGCAGTAGCATAAGAAATACTGGACTGAGCACTTGAACAGTATTTATATATCAATTTAATTATATTATAAATGGGATTACAGGGAGAGCAAATGAGATATTCATATACACCCGTCCAGTAATGAACTCACTCACAGGCTCCAGAGCATGATATTTTCCTTAGTTTGTTAGTTCAAAAATTCTTCCCTCACCTCTAAACAATGTAAGTTAATACCTTACAAAACCTAAATGGTCCTATAAATCAAATCTTAGTATAAACAACCATTTCAGTGACCAAATGAATATCTACTTGCTAAAGGGGGGGGGGGAGTAAAATGTCAAAAGAAGTAGGTCTCATTTAATAACTCTAAACTCCCTAATAAATATCAGCTAAATATACTCTTCTTGTTTCTAGTCATCACCCTTAAAAATAGCTATTCTATTGAAAAGGGATATAATACATTTCAACCTGCCATCTATTTTTAGTTCTTCTCTGCAGTAAATCTTTCAGAAGAGACAGTTACACAGATACATCTGCAGCATGTTTAATAGGAAGCTTGTGAATTCCTCACCCTTGTCACTCAAGGTAGCTCATTTCCAGTCAGATGGAATTGGAAAATGGTGACACAAAGACACAGCTCTAAAGATATGGGTAAAAGATAAAAGGAATGGTACAACTCATTGCCCAAAGTTCTGTGTGGAAATACACGAGACACATTTTAATACTCTGGGCCTGTTATGTAGTAATTCAGTTGTGAAAATGGGATCGAAAGTTTCTTTGTGTCGTCCTCAATTTCTTCAATTTTGATGCTGCTTTGGTTAAAACATGTTTTTGTTTTTATGCCTCAGTACTAGCATTTTTGAAGTAAAATTATACCTTTACACAGAAACAGACAACACTTGCAGTGCAACCCGGGACTCCTGGAATAGACACTCTCTATGCCTATAACTATAATCATCTTTAGTCTTAGCAGCAAGTTTCTGCCTCTTCCTCATGTGTGCAGCTACACAACAAATGTGAGGTGGGGAGGAAAGGAACATTCAAGGGTAATTCTTTTCTTTAGAGCCAAAGTTTTGACAAAATTTAAATAGGGTTTTTACAAATCAGATGTCTCCAAAGATCTGAATAAATGACACCACATGCAAAGAGGTCCAGGTAAAAACAGACAGAAGGTTTTGTCTGATATTTTTTTCATAAGCCTGTTACTGAGTTGAGCAATAGTTACATGGTATCTGTCTCCAACGATCTGATTATACAGCACAAAAGGCTGGGAAGTATTCTCAGGGCAGATTCAGCCCTTCTTTCACTGTTTTTTATTGTATAAACAGGACGAGTAAGTTGTGAAAATCTGTTAGTAAACAGTTAGTTTTAATTGACACAAAAATGGGTTTGCAAAGCTATTTGGAGCTATTTGTCATAATATCTTGTGAAATTCTACATGACTATTTTTAATATAGCACTACAGGAATAGAGGTCTTCTTAAGATTTGAGAAAGAAAGCAAACCATTGCAGTAAGTAGATTGAAAACAATATTCCTTGGGACATACTGTATTGTTCCTGGCTTCTGCTTGAATAGAAACACAAAGGAATAGATTTTCAACCTTGATTGGTCATATTGAGTGCCCACATCACAGTACACATCATGCCTCATTATTTGACAAACTGGCTTTGCTTGAATATTCATTACACATCCCCAGTGCAATTGCCCATAAATGCCAACTAAACCTCAACTAATATACTGTTTGCTTAGAGTGGACCTCAAAGCAGAGGTAAATAGGCTTCTGAATTTTAAGCATAGAAGGAAGGACTTTCTTCAGTAATAAGTCACAGAAATCACACAAGGCAGAGCAAATATTCCCTGGCTGCTGTTTTTCTTCTGATTTCCCTTTTTTTGTCTATAACCTTTCAAAAATGCAAGAGGCTTTACTTTACTTGTCTCATTGATAAATCACAACCAGTCATTTTTGGGTATCATTCTTCTGCACCATTCAGAGCTTGATGAGAGCATTTGTTTGCTAAAACAAGTTTTTAAGACTGTTTGTTACCAGAATCTTGACAACGCACAGAAATAAAGTTTTGGGTTACTTTTGTTTCTTTTTTAAAAGTTTGGCTGAAAGTAGCTATGGAACAATAATGTAAACAAAGTTGAGTGCGGAGACAAGGACTCCACCACGAAAATCCATAGGATTGATAGTGAAGACATTTATTTCACACAGCACACAGGTTATATAGGGTTACAGATACATCTTATTGGTTAAAGGAATCACAACTCAAGCACGTTAGAACTTTTAATTGGATACAAGCTCATATCTCACAAGCCCCAATGTTTACATTATCTCATCCTGATGTTTTGAGGTTCTGTGTCCGGAGAAGCTAGGCCTAGAGGCACTCCCGTAAGAATGTACTGTTAAGGAGTAACCCAGGCTCGTTAGCAAACACCAGGTGTTCGGCCTTGCATATTTTCTCAACCTCTCTTGCTGGCATATCAGCAAAATTCTCATGACTTAGAGCAGCAAGCTTCTCCAGGCTGGAGCAGCTTAGATTGTTCATAAATCCACTTTTCTGCAATAAATCTCTCAACAGAACAACATGGAATAAGGTCACAATTCCAGATCACACATGAAGCTGTATCAAGTGTGACTATTCTGTTTATCTTTAGGGTATTTCAAGAATGCTGAAGTGAACCATATTGATGGAAGTGGAGGGTCGTTATTTCCAAAACAAAAATCTCGATTAATTCTCGGAAGTGCAAAGAATGCCCAATGTCCTTCCCTTGTCCTTCTGTTATCATAAAATCTTTGTACTGCAGAAGTGTCTCATTCAGAGCTGTCTTCAAACAGCAAGCAGGACTGCTTAGATCTGGAAATGTACAGTATCTGCCTCCCCTTTTTAACTGTCTTTGGTCTTGTTCTAGTAGGCAAACTGTTGTTGGCTCTTCTTTTGTTCTGTTTTCATTTATTCTTAGTCATCTTCAATTTTAAAAGAATAGAAGTGGCTATGGAGTGTACAGACATCTTCAGTAGACTACTAGTAGATATAGGAGTAAAAAATTATCACAGTCCTAGAAAACACTTATATGAGGTCACCCTGCCCAAAAATTTATACAGGCACACGGAGGACATTTTCGATACTTTTCTTTCTACTGCCTTAGTCAGTTTTCTATAGCAGCTCTAGTAACAAAAAATATCTGAGACTCATAAATGCTCTGGTGCAGAGAGCCGAGATTGGTTCCAAAATATGTTGGAATCAGTTGTAATCCTATGAAGGCTGTCCTCAAATTTATAATGAGTGGAGGAGTCTGAATTTTTTGATGGTGAAATGCAGATAGCAACTGTCAAACTTGTTCAGGGCAGGCAGACTGCGGAACCATCCTGTAGAACCATGATGGATTTGGAAGGTTCCCTATTTTGTGGAACATGGGACTTCTGCAGAATTAGGACAGTTACCTAAATGCCAATGGTCTCTTTTTTTTTTCAGAGATCCTTTGAGATTGGCATATGTAATGGCCTGTGAAGATTTTTTTCCTAGGAAGGTTGTTTGGAATGTGCCATTTTTCAAAGCTTGCTTGTCAGTGTTTTTCATATGTGAATTTAGAATTCCTTTAGTGTTGAATTAATTGTATTGTCCTCTCCAAATTGCTTATAAATGGAGCTTTTACAATTCTAATAAATGAATGTAGTTGTAACTATAAGACACAGTCTGATAAAAATCTGGCCTAAAATCTTCTATAGAAAGTCACTCCAAGGCTAAAGAGATTTTATGAACCAGGTTAATTGGTGTTATGTGCCTGCTTTGTACTGCTTTCCTGAAGCAAGTCAGCTTTAAACACTATGCAGATAGATAGTCAGGTAGACTTTGTCTCATCAGAATTGCTCAAATGGTGTAATATATACTTATACAACCTTAATATGCCCTGAATCTTAATTTCTTAATTATTTATTGTCACTTATGTATACATTTGGTAGTTATTTCTTTCACACCAGCCTGTCTGGTCTTGTGAAATCATACTGTTGAATACATAACCACAGAATCATGTATCATACCCACACAGAAAATAAGAGAGAGCTTTTAGTGGATATTTTGCCACTAATTTAACTAGATGAAACAGTGGGCTCAACAATGCCTTCAATAAAAGGAAGCAAGTCCTTATAACCTTGGAATTCATGCTGACAAGAAAATATCCAGCTTTTCCTCTATCTCCTCCAACAATTATAACAAGAGAGCAAACCAGGTATATTTTATGATTACTCCTCAATAACAATCTTCAGAAAATCATGATATATTGCTGCATATTTGATCTATTAATTATAAAGGTATAATTTTCTTAATAGTTCTGATTAAATCATCCACTTGCCCTGTGCTGTTAGATGAGAAATGCAAATTTAAAAATCTTCATTATCAATTCTATTGCTCATCAGAAGCATTTCTTACTTTCAAAATATTCAGTATAGAGACAAAACAGGGAAAACAGAGCAGTGGGATGCCAGAGTGCAAATACCAAATAGCATTGTTTATAAACAACCTACTTATTATTTCTTTATTGGCATCAACTCTAATAACTCAAAGCTTGTCTCTTGAATTTGCCAATGTTCTTTCTTTGTAGCTAGCTCTTCTTTTTCAATTACACTAGAATCTCCCTTTTTATTTAGAATTTTGTGTTTCTTTATTACCATTTCAATCAAGCTGGATACTGGTAACTGTATGGCAAACAGCTTCTGTAATAAAGACAAAGAGTAACAGTGACTGCTGTTGTCGTATTCTGGTTAATTTGCAAAATTTTACTTACAGTCATGCACACAAAGTAAATATTCTATGCCTCTTAAAAAGCCCATGCTTCTTGGAAAAACTTCAGACTAACTACAGTGGACTTAGTATCCTGTGGTGCAGCTAGTCCTCAAAGGAACCACACTGAATTATACCACAGATCAACCTTTCTCATTTATTCCCCCAAATATTTCTACATAAAGCTGAAATTTTTAAGCCTGTGCTCTTTTTGCCATGTTCTTAAGCTGTGGGCTGTTAAATAGCTTGTGCATCTCCCCAGAGATGTGAATCTCTAGCTCCAGTACAAATGAGGTTTGTAAATACTTGAGGGCAGAGTGTTCTACATAAATGGGAGATAAGTTATTACTTAGCACTGTTGGGAAGCATTTCAAAAGCTAAACAGCCTTGCCTTCAAAAGCAGGAAAGTTTTTAAAGACGTCTAAGACTCATCATCATCTTCCTTTGCAAAAACTGATAACCTTTCCATCCACTGAAGTTCAGTTTTCTTTAAAGCCATGCATGCCTCAGCCTACCCCACTGCCAGATATTGGGGATATCAGCTCAACCTATAAATCTGCACATCAAAACACAGGCTATATCATTTCCTTCCAAGCAAATCAATAAATGTAGTTTTGACTGTTTCAACTCAATATGTATTAGCATTAGTTAGCTAAACCCACAAAGATTATTCGGAATTCTCTTCAGACCTTCTGTTTAACCAGTTTGTGTTGCAATGGTTGGCCTGCAGCACTTCTATTTTTAGCTCTAATGGAACAGCCTTAAATTGCTTATTTTCTGTTTACTAAAGACATTGAGCTTGTAACCATGGAAACAGTGGCAAGTGCCACAGCTTAACTGTTTTATTAAATGGATGGAAGGTACAGCTGCAAAACTTGAAAGGCCAGCATGTCAATTTTATACATACCTCAAAGTACCAGATATACCACATTATAGCAAGTACTACATTAAATATATGGAGCGAGAATCTGATCTTGGTTATAATCATATAAATCTTACTACCTCTCTCCTCAATGGAAAAAATATTTTTTTTATGCAACAGATCAGGATCTGTTTTTGTCAAATTGCTCAGCCTGTCAAGTTTCAGTGACTACGGCATTTTAGTGCATGAACTGCAAATTATGTAGATTAAACCAGTGCCCAGTTATAATGAAAAGATACAATCTCACAGTTCTGTTTGCATGAAGATTTTAGCACATATTGTATTGCTTACAGCAATCACATTATTTTTGGAACCACTATGTTCTGTAACATTAATAGAAGGAATTAAATAAAAACTAATGACCTTGTCAAATGAAGCCTCTAATGTTAGAGTGGAAGAATTAACACAAAGAATTCTTTAAATTTGTAATTAGGCTTTTAAACAAGAACGCCCCAAGCACCAGAGGTGTTGAAAAATTACACCCTCAGTTACTTTCAGTATAATTTGAATATGATCCATATATATGAAAACCAGGGTACTTTTTAAATCACACTTTAAACTGTATATAACATTTAAGCCAAATACTTCTGAAAATTATTAGCACAGCTTAGTAGAATTTTGTGATGAAGTATAAAACCCCATAGGATCAGATAAAGAAATATAATTTTTATCACAAACCTAAATATTTTACAACCCCCAAAAGATTGATAGCTAAAATAAGAATAATGGTATATTTACATCCATAAATACTTCATGCATGACACATTCTGTGTAATAGACCCAAATGCTTGAAAAATGTTTGACATTTAGAAGAATTAGGTTCTGCTGTCTTCACAAGTATTGTGGTTAAAACAGTGTTCACATTGCTACTTTTGATGTTAAATGTCTCTATATCACAAAAAAGTGTCCAATAGAGTGCTGGTTTAAAGTTAAACCAACAGGAGAAATGAACCCAGCACAAAAGAGATTATAAGTCAGAGTTACAATTTAATAAAATATTACAATAAATGCAATGGCACAAAGAGAAATTGGGTTTAACCCACAAAACCCAGAAGTATAACCCAGCCCCCTGGGGCACAAACCCAGTGGTGTTTGTTAGCCCCTCTGCTGAGCCACACATGGTTCTCCCAAGTCCAGAGTAAAAGGAAGGGAAAAACCTGTTGGTGAGGAGGACAGTCACAGTCTGGTCGAGAGTAGTGGTCACAGTCCTGTCGAGGTTCTTGTCCTCCTCTGTATCTGGCAAGTGGTAGGGAATGCCCAGTACCTCCCCCAGGGCAGGGAGTTCCACAATGAGTGATCTCACACTGTGAGTCATGGGGTATTTTGGAATCCTTGATGGCCCATTAGCAGACACGCCCCCTCTGGCTGGGTGTGGAGGTGCTAACGACTTCCTGGAGGGGAGTTATCACAGCTCATTTCTCACAGGCTTCTTTAACACCCAGCTTACACCCTAAGGGGTCAGGTGTGCCCTGGGCAGCTGCTGCAAACGGTCCGTTGTTAATAGTACATGAGAGATTACATAGAGGGTGGAGAATACACAACTTTGGTCACACCCACACAGTGGTCCTGGTTGCTGAACCAGGACAAACAGGTACTTTCAGCGAACAAAAAAACCAAAAAAGTAAAATTGACATTTCAAGGGAAAAACCTTTCAGGAAAGGTAAGCTCAAACAAATTATCAACATTGGTATTACATTTTATGTAAATATTTCTGTTTAAATTACAGAATGCTATGTTTGATGCTCAATTATTAAATTCAAAGAAACACACTTCACTGTCTTTTGGTGTAACTAGAATTACTGCAGCAAGGGGGGAAAAAAATGAAATTTCCTTTCATTTATGCATTTCTTCCTTTATTTTTTTTCTTAAATCCATCTGCAGGATCTACCTTCATTTGCAACACCCACATAATTCCAGTGAAAAATCAAGAAGGAGTAGCAATGATGTTTATTATTAACTTTGAGTACGTAACAGATGAAGAGAATGTGACATCTCCAGAGAAGTGCAAGCCAATATTACCATCTAAGCTTGTAAATCGTAAGTTACCCATTCAAAGTTCTCTTCTTACCTCAACTCATACCTGGGAAAATAACTAACATGGGCAACAATGTTACCAAAGAGTGCAGTCCTATTGACTAACTCACTTCATAAAAAAATCCAAAATAATAAGGCTAATATAGCAAACCTACTGCAAAATGTTGGTAAAATAATCTATTGGATCTTTTGTAGTACTAACAGTATGGCTCTTGTGAGTAGTGCTAGGACACAGAAATTAATTCAAACTGAAACATTTCAAATAAGTGCATTACCCTTGAAAAAAGTCAGTTACAAATGGAAAACTAAAAAGAAAATAAAAGCATTATGACATAGCCCAAATATTTCTTCTTAGCCTAATCAGAATTGAATATTTCTATTTTACTTTCCCAGTAAAATACAGTTGGTGGTGTTTGATTAATAGTTGGTGAAATGTGATTAAATTAGACTAAAAAATATAAAGCATACATCCTGGTTTTATCAAAGTCAAGTATTTAGATTGACTTGAAGGATGAGGAGGTTTTTTTGATATACAGGAAATGCTTTTGTTTTCATTCCTCTCTGGAATATAAGTACTGTCAAAATTGGAATACCCAACGTAAAATTCCTCTTTTTATGTAGCTATCTGTCCCACTATCTGCCAAATGTGTGTCTTTTGCTGACCTTCACTCTATGCAGCAACAGTACAAGATCCTTCTGCTTTGCATCTGCACTCACATAATCTGCTCTTACTACAAGATTTCCCAGAACTCATCCCGTTTGTACAAGCTCTTAGTAAAGCACAGCATGCTTTAATAGTGAGCATTAACACGTGCTCCTGGCTGGCTCAGCAACAGCTGGGAAATACCTTTTCACAGTGTGATAATCTTTAACGTTAGTACGATAAAGGGACCTGGAATCTTAGTATTTTGATTGTTAAATCAGCACTTCAGCTTTCTCTAGATAGGAAAAAAGGACTGGTACAACCTTCACTACGAGAAGCAAGTGGGTAACTTTCCTCGTGGAAGCATTGCACAAGGGTGTGCATGTAACCCTACAATGACAGTTGATATCAAACTGTAGCAAAGCAAATCCCCATTACTGGAAGCATGCAGACTTACAAAGAATTATTGTTCACCAAGTAGCATGTGTTTTTTAAAGAGCCTTTGTAAATACTCTTTTAAATACGTATTTAAAATATTGTGCTTTTGTACTTCCTTTTCTTATTTTGTTTTGCATCAGGGTTTTGTTTTATTTTTTAATAACCAATCCAGCAGTTGGGTTTTTTTCTGGAGATAGCAAAAAACACTTTTTCTAGTAATGATATGGTTAAAATCCCATTAAGGGATATTGTGAAAAATAATGAAATTGCATCAGAAGAAAAAATATAAAAAGTACATCAAGTAAACCCTACTTATATTCTGGTTTAATTTAGTATGCCCTTATATTCTGGTTTTATTTTAGTATACTATGATTTTGTGAGTTTGAAACACCTTACTTCCCCTTTTTAAAAACCAATTTTATAACATAAATAAAATTGTTCAGCTTGCCCATGCTTAATGTGGGTTTATTGACATTATAGAAAGTAAAATGCCAATTAAAGGGAAAAAAACCCCCAGAGCCTCATGTCTTGAAAAAGAGCATTTTGTTCTGCTATCTGCAACATAACACTGTACGTTTTCAAGTGTTACCACTTGCTTGTATTTTAAAGCGAAAAGCTAAAAAGGGAATACCAAAAAAACTCCGTTTTGTCAAAACATCCTTTCTTGTTTTACAGTGTTTACACCTGACACACATGAGGCATTTGCTTGCTGAGAGTTCTTGAACAGTGAATTGATGAGCCTCCAAGCTCAGTACAGAATAGGGACACATCAAGGTCCACAGGAAGGCAGGGAAAGGTGACTTGAACCATCTTCCTGCTAGTGGGTACAACCGGATGCCACAACCTGGCAGCAAGTAGAGCAGGCACCTGGCTGCTTTTACTTCTACCTAGCTGCTTGTAGTTTCAGAGCAGACTGCTATGTGGGCAGGATGGGAAGAATGATGATACAAAATAAGCTACATAGCCAAAAATTCCTCTTGGCAGAGATATTTCTCAAGAAAGAGGCCAAACTATGCAAAACATCCAGAGATAACTGCAAGGTATTGTGCACAGTCCAATGATGGTTTTAAATTAAAACAAACAAGCAAAAGCTTGAAATCTAGAAAAGACAGAGAGAGACCAATAAGGTAGAAAAGAAGGGGGGAAAAGGTGGATGATTTACCAGTAAAAACATATTTTTAAATCATGTTCCCAGGATAAGAAAGGCAAAGAGCAGATTCTCCGGAGGGAGTTAGTTTTTTCTCATCTTACTCTATTCAGAACAAGTAGAGAAGGTGATATCTTTTCACTAGATCAAACATAAAACGGACAGTAATGGGTGCTGGTTCAGGCTAAAAGCGGGGCGGGGGGGGGG
>VWZD01008630.1:462323-554886 GCA_013396695.1 Sakesphorus luctuosus
GGGGGGGGGAACCCTTTAAATCCAGCAACCAATTTAAAGAATAAAAATAGAGAGGGAACCAGACACATAACAAGGGCAATACAACACTAACAACCAAGATAAGCAGTGGCTAATGACAAAAGACAAAAGATTTCAGATTGCATTAACATCTACTACCCAGAAGCACACAGATCATAAGAGATTTCCTTCCAGAGCTCCTTAAATTGAGTTTTCTCATATTAGAATGTCTTTTCAACATGAGAGCAAATAAAAATGACTGAGTCAGGTTGCAGGAGAGAACTAAAAGTGATTAGGAAACAAATAGATTGCAGTTATTTTCCTGACCCTAGAAAACAAGATAATTCTTCCATATGATCATTCTTCCTTTAATTGATTTATCAAGAGTTAATATAAAATTTATCATGTGTCGCTTTGGAAAACCTTTCCTTTTTTCTAAAAGCAGCTATCCTACAAGTTGCAGCTGACAGTTTTGAACACTACTGCTTACCACAGGGCTCCTCCTGACTGAAATCCAACACAATATAAGAAAAAAGCATTTCATGTGGTGCAGAAAAAAACGGATTCCAATCTGTTAAAGGGCTGAGGGCCCTCTGAACAAATTAAACACCTGTGGAAGGCAACTGACACTTGCTAGGTTGAGCTCAGGGACTACACTTACCTCTGATAATAGGCAGAAAATTAAAAATTTACCAGCTGATTGACAGATATTATGAAGACCCTTTGTAAGCTCTCTAGAACAAGGACCCTGTCTTTTGTTATATGCCATGATGATGGCTAACACAAGTAGTTCTGATTCATCATTGGCCTTGGCAGATTATGATCATAATACATTATTTAAAAGAAAATGTATGTTGTCAGGATTTTGATGACCACATTTGGGTATAAACAGAATGCCTATCTGGTACTCAAGAGCTTCTATCATATATGCAACCAAAGGATGCATTGGCAGTAATACAAAAAGTGAAGACAGTGGCCTCACAACAGCAGTGTAAAAGTCCTTTTTTGCTGAACCTTCTCTTCCCTTTATTCTTTCTTGCAAGAATTTATCACCAGTTCTCAATGGCAGCCAGAACTGTGCTTCTATATCCAAATAGTGAAATTTTGGAAGATACTAGCATGCACTAATTCTGTAAAGAATTTCTAGATCACAGCCAACAAATTTTTTACTCTTTTCTGTTTAATTGCTTTTGTAGTTTGCCACAATTCCATTTTCTCATAAATGCCAGTTCATTAGTAAAACAAATGAAGTGTTTGTTCATATATAACTCTTTCCTTTTGGGGGTAAGAAGGTATAGGTCAAAACATTCATCATATCTTTTTGTTTAAACTTCTAATTAAATTCATTTAATACTACCTCTGTCCCAACCTTAATTTCTGCATCTCTCTGAATAGTCTTCTGCACTTATGTATTCCCTGACTGGGTAACAACTTTTCTGCATGAGAATATATTTGTACAATGTGCAGTTAGAGTAAGACTTACAGAAACTGATTTCTACTACAGATGTCCATTCCTCATCCAATCTAAATTTTGCCTCATTTCCAGTTAGGAGAATTTTACTCATTCTTACATCGTCTTTTCTATTAAGTTTGTTTACCTTTTGTGTTGCCTTTTCTTAGATGTGTTTTATAATTCCAGAAATTGACATGCATACCCAAAGATAAAAACACTTAATAACTTCACCTCACCTCACTTTATCTGCTTTGTAAGTGAAAGGATATTTGTGTAACATATTGAAGTGTTAAGACTGACAATTTCAAGCTACATAAGCCCTAAAAATGTGTTTTACTGACCTATAACAGTTCTTATGGACTAGTTTCTCTTACACCTGATAAGACAGCAACATTTGCTTGATTGTCATTATTACAATTTTTAAAAAATCCAAAAAATGTTGGTCATAACTTTTCATTAATCTAACCATTTGGCAAAGTTGTATAAACTTTTCAACTCTAATATATAAATATAATAATAAATATGCATAAATAATGTATATTTAGCAAGATACTTTTAGTAAAAGAGAACTCCTTTCCATTAAACTCATTGTAAAAGAAAAAACCAGAGATTTTTGTAGATTTTTTACAATGAACTGAATTAAGAAGAGATTTGATTTTATATCTCCTTGGCAAAAAAAACCTCTGAGAACACTAATAAATCATTAAATTTGTCTACTAGTAACAATTGTTAAACAAAATAACCTAAGAATTCCTGTTCCATGTGTTGTACAGACTTTACTAAACTCATTATAAACTGTTCAGCTCTAATTTACTTCTGCGTGTAAATATGGCTTTTAAATCATCTTTTGAGAAAAGGGACCCTAAGTGTCCAATTATATTCCCAAATCCCTCAATTATTCACATCTGGCATGTTCATCTATTCCACTATTTTGTAAGAAGTACTACAGCAATTTAAAGAACTAGTGGCATAAATTATTACTTGCTCATAACACCCCATTTTCCCCATCAAAGTTGTGAACTATTTGCATCAGTAAAGCTCATAACTACAAGATAACACAGATTGAACACAGGAAATCAGCAGCCTCTTCACACTTACAAAAAGCCATAGATCTGAGGATACTGCCTTCAATATGAAGGAGCTGACTATACTTTTTCTACTCAAAGGAGACCATTCGTGGCGTTGTGATGTACAAACACACACAAGATGAGGAAAACTTTGACAACTCAGTTCTGAGTTGTCTTCATTTTCTGCTCCACCTAGAGTATTCTGTCTGCTCCACCTAGAGTATTCTTTTTACTGACCCATAAGTGCACTTGCTAACATTTATTCCAGTCCTATCCAGAGCACAACTTGCATTAATGTGTAGGCTGAAATAGGTAGTGAGAAAAGGTAACTTTATCACAAGTTTTGTTCATTTAACTTCAAAACACTTTGACTAGCTATAAATACAAGCCTATAAGCTAATACTGGCTCCCAAACACATTACCTCATGGGAGAAAGCCCAGAAAGTTATTTGATTAAACATATAATTGCATTCTGCTGAAGAGGGATATTTGAGGATTGTCTTATCATTTTATCACTTCAGAATCTACAAGCCTGTAAAAGACACCCTGGAATAATTTCTTGGTTTTCTTCTTGTAAAGGAAATGAGAGGATCTGTTATGCAACCAATAAATGGGAATTTTGGAAAAAGTTCAAATAAAATGAAGAGGTTAATAATATTCTTAAAACAGCTAAAAATGTAATCAGAAAACCTTTCAAGCACCTTCTTCAGGGTGCTTCCTCTTCATCAAGTTTGCCTCTCTCCTAGTCCTAGCAACGGAGTTACATCTCAGAAACAGAGATCACTGCATATACTGTTACAAATAAAACAAGAACAACTGAAATTTAAATTATGCCTTTCCTTTAAGTCAAACAGCTACCTCAGGGAAAAAAAAGGTATTTGCTTTCCTTTGTGCAGAGCACTTTGCTATATAAACAAGCATAAAGGTTTAGTGAAAGGTAAACTTTGAGTTTTTTCTAAAAATAGTAGGACAACAATGTTGCCATGAAATACTGAATACTGTTTGATTCATACAATTTTGCCTCATAGAACATGGCACATATAATAGTAACCCTCTGACTTTGCCCAAAATATAATGAGAAATTTGTCCAGGGTCTTATTTTTAGCTGCAGCACTGGGAGCAAATTCATCTCAAGTGAGGGCTAGTCAAGAAAAATTGTGTCGAGGAGGACAAAGGTTTCTATCTAGCCAACCAGCAGCATTGTTCTGACAGCTCTGGTGTCAATTATATGTATTTGTCTCCAAGGTAAATTACAATAAATGTTAGATAAACTGCAACAGTGTTAACTCTTAGCAAAGGAATATGGCCAAACACCAATCATCAGTAAAAGACAGAGGAACCTGTTACTATCACCTTCAGTGCTCCACAAACACCTAAATGCCTAAACTAACAGAATAGCCCCAGAGATAAACAATTTTTCTCAGTCTCGTTTTACTAACAGAGAAATAAAGTGGGGTGTCTATACTTCTGTTTCCTTATGATGGTTTCTGTTGGGGCTCAGTTTAGAAAGGAATCCTCTCTGGATTAGCTCTTTGCATTAGAGCCTCACACAGAGCTATCGTGCTGTATCTTGTACAAACATTCAATAAAAGAGGCAACCTCTGCTTAAAGACATGCAAAGGAAAAAGAGGGAATGACACAGCTTTCAGTAACTTTCAGTGAAGATAGCTTGTGCATACCAGACAGGTCTTCCAGTCCTAGATTTTTATTAATTTTTAACAGGTCTCCTATCTATCTATTCATTTCAGAACATTTAAAACAGAGGGGGTTCTGTAAGGTAAGTAGACAGCTAGGATAATGATTTTGCAATGTCATCCCACATTATAATACCCTCAGGAAAGTAAAAAGGTAGTGAGTTTTATTTCATTCTCTGATAAAAGAGAGAGACATGTCTCTATTATTCATAAGAATCAGCACAGAGAACTTAACACATCTGTGCACTTGCTAAATTGAATTACAGATTTTAACCTTGAAGAGTTAAAAATCAAAACTATCAGGATGTCTCAAACTTAGACAAAGCTGACTTTATTCATCATCGTGGCCAGGCTTCACAAACGAAGCTTTGGGAAGGGCTCTCCCCACGTGGGTGTGCCCTTCCAGCCTGCGCAGTGGATGTTTTAGGTGAGGCACAGCGTGCACAGAACTGGCCCCACACTTTAACTCCTCAGGTTTATCTGCCACAGCCGAGGCAGCTTGGACAGTGCCAGTGAAGTCCTCAGGACTAGAACCTACAGCCCCCGGTATTCCCAGGAGTTCTCCCATCCAAGTACTAACTGGGGCTGACCCTGCTGAGCTTCTAGGATCTGACGGGATCAGGTGTCAGGGTGGCATGACAGTAGTTTGACTTTATTAGAAAAAAGGAAAAAATTCCAATGTGTTTCAGAAGCTTTCAGCTTGACATTGGTCACAAGAAATGTGGAAGTGGGTTTATATTATTCAGCATGGAATACATATTGTTTTAAGATAAGCCAACAAAACAGATTTTTGGATAAAAATGAGAGAACTTATCACTGCTATGTCTTGTTCTCAGGCATAGAATCCTATCATTGTTACTTGACTATTTTAAGCACCCAGGCAAGTTGAGCATTTCAAAGACCTGAAAGCAACTGGCAAGGACACATAGTCTGAGAAGCTCTTGCCATGAAGTCATGAAATAAGTGAGCCCTATAAGGAATATGAAACTAAGGTCGTGTTCTAAACAAATTACAGTGAATAAAGCCTATTCTTCTTATGGAAATTATGAATTCCTCAACTTTTCAGTAAGTTTCATCCAAAGAAAATTGGCAAAAAATGTATCAATATTTGGACGTTCCATTTCATGAAAAATAGCATGTTAGTCGTATACCCCTACTTTAGTTTTCTGTCTGACACTTTAGCCAACTTGAAAACAGGATATTCGGAAACATATATTGATCTGTGTGGAAAAAAAAGGTAGTAATTATTAAAACACTTTTAATTGAATAGTTCTTAAATTTTCCAAATAAAAAGGCAATGAATGTGCTTTCAAAACAATTCTTGTACATATTACCTATATTGCATATGAATTCAAGCTCCCTGAATTTACTTTTTAAATGTGTGGAAATTTGATATTCTACCTTCGTAATAGTCTGTTTATTTTTTAATCTGTTTCAAGCTAAAGCTTTTTGTAAATTTAGTTTAATTGTATTTCAGATGGTAACAACCTTTCAAGTGGCTCTTCTTCAGGTAAATCTATCTTCTAAAATTCTATCTACTAACATCCTTTTATTGCTTTTTTCTGGCTCTATTATTTCAAGATCTCATTACATTTTATATATTTCTAGAAGAATGGAAGTCATAATATGGCTCTTGCTCCCACTTTGAATATTTATTTCTGCAAAACTATAGATGTAACAGCTAAACTATTGCATTTAGTATAATTATATGACATACAAAATCCAAATTTAATGATACTTTTTATCTCATTATCACTGAAAGTTGCTGTATGCAGAGCATAAAAAAACCTTCAATCAATATATGAGACAAAACATGTTGTGGAGTTTGATGGTGGTATATGAATTCAGTGTTAAAACGTAAGAGATCATCTTCAGACTTTCTGTTTCAGACAAAAGCAGTGGTTTTTATCCTATGAAGTCTGGCAACCAAGGTGATGAAGGGTTGAGAACTTCTTGAGAGTTTAATTCAACAGATAGAATAAATTCCTCTTTCTGGCTACAAAAAAATCTACCATATTCACCAACAAAGCAAAATATTGTGCTAAGTGACAAATTCCTTGTATATACTATTTGTTGCAATGCTTGCTATTTTACTTCATTGCAGGTATTTACTTTTTTCATCTTTCCTACTTTTAATGATGTTTAAGATATAAAAATGCAAGAGCTAAAATCTCTTTCTGAGAGGATAAAAAATCCTTTTCTCACATGACTTTTTTACAAAATTGAAACTTCTATAATTTTAACATAATTAATAAGACATAATAAAATTACTATCAACAAATCAGAAGGAAAACAGGTAAATGTACTGACTCATATTAAAATTTAAGGATATAACCATTCTGTCGTTTGAGGGAGACACTGATAACATTGTCCAGACTAAATTCACTGGTCAACCCCACACAGCATAACCCTACAAGTCACCAGAAACTTCGTTCCCTTCCTTTTATATTCTGCCAGAGTCCTGTGTGTAGACATCGCCAGCACTCAGCTAAAACTCTCTCACTTAGAAGCGAACATAAAGAAGATTGCTGGTGCAAATACTGGTAAAACTCATGTGCAACCTTACATGTTAGAGAAAACCAAAAGTAGTAGTGCCAAAATTAAAGGAGACCATACCAGAGGATGGAAAAAAAGACTGGTATGTAGTGTCTAAATTATGAATTCAAGTTTCTAAAGTTAATAATTTCATATATCTTGCTTTTCCTCCCTGAAAATAAATTAAGATTATTCAATGAGCAGAGAAAGAAAATTATCCAATTAATTATGCTTCCCTATGTTTTGGGGGAAAAAGAATTGAAAAAAACCCCCATAACTGGCTCTTGCTGTAATTCTGTGTCCTATGGCCTGCTGTGCCCAGCCAGAAAACAAGGCATCATCACATGCCTCAGTGTTTGCGTAGGGTACATTCAAGCATTTGCTGCTATTTTAGACTGTCAGTGTTTAGGGATTCCATTTCTCAAAAGCAATTGTTTCCTTTAGTCTGTTGTATGAGCTGTTAGATGATATTTCTAGGCCTTCAAGCAGCATTTCAATAATTGTCTGTGTCTATACTTCTGATAACCTAGATGCTGAAATTCCATGACCATAGACATTGAATTATGAGAAAAGCTTTCAGCAAAGAGCTGATTTGTGTGACTTTGTGAAAGCAATTTTGCTCATTATTTGGGGAAGTTTCAGAACAAAGGTATTGTTGCATTAGCCCATGCTCTGGAGGATAGTCTGTCATAACTGACCTATCTTACCTGCCCTTGACAAAGAAATCTCTGTTTAGAATAGGTTGATCTTTGTGGATATGTATGTTGTATTCTTTAATCTTATAGACTCAAAAAGTAACATCTGTTTCATATTATAGTCAGACCAGTCAATCACCGTGATAAAACTATACAAGAGTTGTTTTTCTTTAGCACTACACAGTGAACCACAGTTAACAGGTTGCACTGGAATATGAGCAGCTTAGTTTGGTTTAGCGCTCAGCCTAGGAGAAGTGGTACCTCACACTAAGAAAAAAAGAATTCTGACAGTTTCTACACCTCACTTGTGCAAACTCTTTGTGCATTTGAGCTTCTTTAATTTGATTTTAGAAAGTCTAAATCTAGAAAAGATTGAGACAAATAGATGAAATTTAGCTCCCAGCTAGGAAGCCTGAGGCCAGCTACTTCTTTTCCCCTTGCTTTCAAATCTTGGTTTCTGGATAATTACTTGTCTGCATCAGCTTGAAAATAAGAATGCTACTAGAGGTGCTATGAAAACCAGCTGGGCAATTCTTTGAGGAGCCATCACAACTTCCCAGCTGCCGTCATTTAGGACTACTCTTCTAGAGCTCTTGGAATAGCATTGCAGGAATCCCACGTGCACTGACATGGGCTAAACAGACCTTGGGATAGCACACAGCACCTACCACTGTCCTGAGACCACTAAAGGAAGTGTAGTGAAAGTAAAACTCTCAATTGCAAGCATTTCTCTGAGTTTGCCACTGTGTCTCGTATCTAAATATACATTTTCATCACTAGAGGTTTGAGGAATACCTTCACTGTACCAAGGCAATATTCAGGCCGATTATAATTTCCCTTCCTTTTTATAGAGTGTTTGTACAGAACAGATATAGGAATTACATGTCATGTAAATGTATTGGGTGACTAAAGAAATCCTTGTTCAGATATCTTTTTGCTGGAATATCGCATTTTGTATTGATGGAACCAATTTTCATCCTTCCTTTTTTTTTGTTTCCCTGCCACAAAATTCTATATGATGGTATTTAGTGTTTAAGAATTGCAGTTTTCCATTAGTGTTAACATTTCTCATTTCAATACTTACGGAAATGTAAGGCTATTTTCTTATCAAGACCAGGTTTTTTCCCTGCATTTTTTTCACAATAATATTAATCAAAACATTTCCATGCATTCTAAGTATTTTCTCCTTTGATCTCCTGCAACATGAGACAGAATTTAAAAAGCCTTTTTTCAGAAGGAAAGAAAAGTACATTTGAATTTGGGACTTTGGAGATAGCTCCATCCGCAAACAGTTTAGAAGAGTCCTTTCTTATCTACAAAGTATTTTTGGACTTTGTTCTACTGTTTAGAAATTCTAAGTTAGCTGAAATGGCACAGTGAATAAATTCAACCAACAGATTAACTCATTTGAAATATTACTTATGCAGTAAAGCAAGGTTTGAAAGGAGGAGGTGGAATCTAAGTCTGGAATTATGACTCAGACTCAACTGCTTTCCTCAACTGCTCTTAGCAAGCCACAATCCTGCATATCTCTGACTCAGCACTAAGAAGAACTTGGCAATCTAGTCTTCAACAAAATATAAGGATTTTAATATAACATTATCTGTATATTTATAGTAAATAGATAGTTGCATCTCAAACATGTTTTAGGGCTTTAAGCCAAATAAATCTGGTCTGATATCATACCTACGCAAAGCAGGGGTTGTCCACCATCAAACAAAAGATTTTACCCTGTGCACAGTATGCCAGGAGAGCTTCCACTGACACCTTTAGTCTATACTGGGACAGTGGGCCTGGGGCCATGAATTTTGCTTCATGACAAATTGTATTATCACACTTCCTTGCTCAGCTCAGTAATGTAAACTACACAAATTGTGAATGGGTGTCCTGACAGCTTTAGCTGCAGGAGAGAGATGAATGTTCAACACACCATGTGTCTCTTTACCTATGCATTGAAGAAAAATAACAGTACTTTTAAATATTCTAATTAAAAAAAACAAAGCAAAACAAAAACAAAACACCAGAAAATAGGGGTTTAACTTTGAGATTTATTACAGTTTCTAGAAGAATAGCAAAAAGCTACTCATTTAAGTTTTCTATTTTATGCCCAAAAGTCTTAGCAAGAAGCAAAATTCTCACTGATTATTTTTTCCAGATGAACTGCAGTTAGACAGCTAAATCAGTAATGCAGTATAACATGGTCATATTAACTTGGTGAGGCAGAAAAGACCATCTGCACTACCATGAGTAGGACTAAAATAGAGTGCCCGCAAAAAGGCTTTAATAGTGTCAAATGCCAGAAGTCCTTATGAATGGTATTTTTAAAAAATTTCAACATAATTGATTAGAAAGAGAATTATAATGTTAACTCCACTTTGGATACAATAAGCTTTTAAATATTGATATGTAAGCTTCTTTACAGCTCCATCCTACATACATTGAAATATAATAAAATAGTTGTTTACATACATCACTAATTTCAACTGTAAGCAGTTTGATCAAGTATGCTTAGTAAGTTAGAAGAAATACACATGTTCCCAAGGTAGAATATCACTATGTAAACTGAAAATTGGCACCTCTAGTAAACAAGCATGACTCTGGTTTATGTGACAGAGTAGTCTATCTATTGTACTGTTGTCTGTGCATATGCATTCAACTAATACATCCAATGCTAAATATTTCAAATTCAAAAACCTTTCTCAAATGCTGTCAAATTAAAATCATTACATGGATTTATATTCTAAAGTAGGGGGGAAAAAGCTGCAAGTAAATAACCAGATTTCTAAATGCTGGAATGTTATCAGTAGAGTCTCATAGGTTCTTTGTTTTATAATACATTTTTAATTCCTAGAATAAAAAAAGGTGCAAACAATGAGGTGAGAATGTTTGTATGTGTCACAAAATTATTCAGACTATTAGGTGAGATTCACAGACTTATGCAAGGGTACTGAGGGATAAAACAGCAAGCAAACTTTTTACAGACATATTAGTAGAGACTAAATTATCCATTACCAATTGACAAATAAATCTTTCAGCTGTTGTAAAAATATCTTAAATTAGCACAGCTAAGAAAATAATTCAAAAAGGCAGTGAAATATTGGCAATTATAAGGAAGGGAACTAGGATGAAAACAAAGAGTCATTATGTCACTGCATTGATCCTGCAGTCTGGGAAAAGCTCAGGCCATTGTTAAAAATTAGTACATTAGAAATGAAAAATAACTGAGTAGAGTGAAAAGGATGATAAGAATTACATAATGAAGTTACACTGCATTCTTCAGCTTGCAAAAGAGGTATAGAAAGAATAATGCAGCAGATGTGTGAAAATCTGTAAAAATTATTGAGACATACATAAAGGGATTAATTATTAGCTATTTTTCATAAAGACTATCACCTCTCCATGGCCACAAGTTAGGGGAAGTACTTATATAGCAAGTAAGGGGAAGTACTTTTTCACAGACATGCTAAAATTATGGAATTGTTTCTTCTAAAATGCCTTGTAAATGAAAGTACAACCATCTTTTAAAAGCACTGAGACAAATTCATGGAAGATAAGTACACCAAACATTCAATTTGCAGTTTGAATTCACTTTATAACTCAGAAAGTTTCAGAAATTCGGATGGCCAGAAATCGAGTAACTTTACTAAGAGAAATAACAAAATGCAGTGGTTCTTAAAGTCTTCAATATCAGCAGTCTGACAGTGTGCTCTAGATGGACCTGTAGTGTCACCTAGTATAGCAATTTTAGCCCTTAAACAGGTTTTCCTTTAAGAAGAGTAGGGTACTCTCACCTTAATTTATTTAGGATTCAAAATACAATTCAATATTCAATACTAAATATATAGGACATTAATGTTAAAGCATTAAAAGATTAAGCTATGTCATCAATTGCTCTACAACTATTGTCAGTCACAGGCATCAAAGAATGACTATTTCAAAACATGTCAGTATAGAATGACAAATTTCAGTACTAAATATTTATAAGCATATATATTTATATATTTATATTAGATAGCTACAAATGCTGGCAATTAAGACTGACTGGAAAAAAACTCCTATCCCAAACAGAATATCTTATACCCATAATGGAGAATAATAAGGTGTTTTGAGACGTCCTCCAAGAAATCATTTAACTATTGAATCACTGTTGAAAACACTTATGTAGCAAAGTGATGAGAGACAAGAAGCTATTAAATAAGTCAGACTGTTTATTCAACAGATGTTTCTTTATGTGACCATTTCAGTTATTTCAATTAATTTATTGCACTTTTCCATTTCTTTTTCTAAACTGTTTACTATGTTTTCCATACATCTGAAATCCCTGTGCCTCCATTTGTGAGTTGTATTACACAAAATCTCACAATATTCATTATTTAGGTTTGGGGCTCTTTAGAAGGACAGTCTGTAGATTTTACAGTTCTTCCTCTATATTTTCTTTATATGCACAGTATTTTATTCTTCCTTTCAGCTACTGGTATTTCTTACCATTACACAAAGTTGTTAGTTTTCCACACACTCAGAACAACCTACCCTGTCATTCAGCATACCAAGCCCAACACATCCCAACTCATGCAAATTTAAATGATAATTGCATTGTGCAGATGCAACTGAGGCCTGAGAGTTGTGTCAGTCCTTTTTCTTCCTCTGTGCTCCTTTCCTTTTCATTTTAAACTCATTAAAGTTACTTCATCTCATCATAAGATGCAAGTACTGGAAAGGATTGTGGCAAAACTGATACACAACTTATTTTTCTTTTCCTAACTGTTAGAACTCATGTCTTCCTGTTAATTTGTAGCCAATAAATCATATATCAGCAGTACATTTGTAAGCATGTGACGTTCCACTATTAATAGAATCCACAAATATCTATTTCAGGATAACAGCTACCAGCCAAAGTAGTTCGACATGTTCTAGCAGTCTTTTATAGACACATAGATTTTTAATTTAGAAATTACCATCGGAACAGGTAACCTTATATCTTTTAAAATAGGCTGTAGAATTAATGCTGGTGTCCCTATTCTAAGCTCAAAAACTTAGTTCTGACTGAATTAGGAAATCCTTTAATACCACAACTATAACAAAGTTATATTTTATTTTCATATTTACATATTCCATGACCAATTATGTCAATTGTTATTGTAATTGAAAAAAAGCAGATTTTCATGACAAGACACTAATGTATAATATTTTCTTCCTTTTCATATATTTACATGTAGGCAGACTTTTTGGGTTCCGATTACCTGGATTGAGACTTTTAACATACAGAAAGCAGTCCTTGCCGCAGGAAGACCCTGACGCAGTCATAATTGATTCCTCTAAGCACAGCGACGACTCAGTGGCAATGAAGCACTTTAAATCACCTACAAAAGAAAGCTGTAGTCCTTCAGAAGTGGATGATACAAAAGCACTGATTCAACCCAGTAAATGTTCACCTTTGGTTAATATATCAGGACCTCTTGACCATTCATCACCTAAACAGCAATGGGACAGACTTTACCCGGACATGATACAGACAAGCAATCCACTAACCCATTCCAGATCAAAGGAAAGCATTTGTAGCATACGGAGAGCATCTTCAGTACACGACATAGAAGGCTTTAACGTCCATCCCAAGAACATTTTTAGGGATCGTCACGCAAGTGAAGGTATGGTAGAAAGTCAGTTATTATTCTTTGATGTACTAAAAAAGGAATTATTTCAATGCAATCAGCTGTATACATTCAAATGTGCATTAAAAATATTAACGGCCCAAATATGCCAGGCTTATTTATACTAAAGACTGTTTTTTCATTTCTAAGGAGACGAGTGGAATTACAGGGTTGCTCTTCTCTATAGGAATACAGCAAATTTGGGCCCAATATTCCTAAAGTTAATATTGGTATTTAGGGGGTGGAAAATTACGAGATCAAGCCACAGTTGCATGCACCATTCTGTACTATACGCACACATATTAGATTGTCTGACTGTATGAAATCCTTCAGAGATTGATCAGTTTCTTTTTCTTAAAACTGTAATGAGCACATTGTATATTCACTGATCTAACACTGAGACATGATTTTTCTCTCAGACTGGAGAAAATACCCTCAGCAACCCCACTGAAACGCTTTGAGTCATGATTAGCGAAATACTTAGCAAAATGGTGAAATGCTTTGTGTAAAATTCATTTAAGTGTGATTTTTCTCCCTGTGCTAGTATATTCTTGCAACCAGCAAAAGTTACTAAGATGTTTCCTCTGTCTTCTTTTTCTACTCTCTCTCCTAAATCCATGGAGTGCAGTCTATGATTTTTTTTTTTTTTGAATAAAGGGAGTTTAAGAAACTTGGAAAAGAGCTTAGCAAACAGAGGTTTGAAAGCTCTGTGAGTTGAGAGGTCCTTTAAAAGTGGCTTTCAAGGAAAAGTTTGAGGTATAAAATGTTTTCATAGCTATTGATGGTCTGACTTGAATTGCACACCTTTTTATTCAAGCAAGATGACAAGGAATGCATGAGGAATAGTTTTAAAAACATGTATAATGGAAGACTGTGCAGAGATTCATAAATTATCAGGAAAATGAATTTTCATTTTCAGTGATGGCTTGTTTTTCTCCTATTCATTGACCACAAGTGTAAAATTTCTTTAAGTTCTCCTGCCTTTTAGAAGGTCCACATCAAGAACACTTTGCTTCTGTATATCTCCTAAAATATGTCTGAATGTTCCTCTGACAACCCGTTTAACTTGTAGAATAGCAGAACTAATTATTCCTTCCAGTTACTCTTCCTGTATTAAATATAATATGTAAGTACTTCTCATTTCTGTTTCTTTTGCACTATGATATTTTTTTTTACTTCAAATGAACCTCAAAATTCAATTAAATCCATCCTAAATCAAATTATTTTGTATCATTCATGTTCACAATAAGACAAGATTTCAAAATGAGGATGTGGGGGCGAAAATCTCCAGGACTGAACTTCAGCATGTCCTTTGGACCTATTGTATAAGCTTCATCTTGGTTTCAACTTCCCCATATATTTAAACACACCTTTCAAACAAAACACATTTAAAAATATGTTTCATCAATTTGTATTTTACGAACCTATTTCCATTAAAGTACTTCCCAAGTGGTGTTCTTCATATAGTTAAATGATGAAAATCTGTTAAAATCAATTTGAATACCAAGTGTCTTTGATTACAGTGGTAGAAAGCTCATGTAGAATCACCACACAATTTTATATTTGCAGCATGGAGAAGCAAAAGTGTCTATCTCCATTTTATCAAATAACATTTTTCAAATGTTATATACTGAGAAAAATAAACTTTACTATGAGGAGTCAATAATCCAGTTGAACTCCTATGGCCTCTCACATGATGTGATAATTTACACTCTAAATATAGAAAACACTCTCATTCTATTTTCACTGTGCAAAACCTACAAAATAGTAGAGAATCTGGCCCTAAGTTTAGGTCGTATGTATCCATTCTAGAAAAATACAGCAGAACAGAGGATGGCTCTCAGATTTACATTAGAATTAGTAACCATCCTTGATGCCATCTGCTTACAAGCATATTAGAATTGGACACATTATGGTGAAAAGATTTTAAATTTATCCAGCAAGTCCTGATTACCTTGCTTAAAAGTGAGCAATAAAACCCTATTATTGGTATAAAATTATCCATGCAAGTTAGGCAAGCAGGATTCAGCCTAAATCATCTTCTCTGGGCTTGCAGATTCTGAGCAGGGAGAATCCTAAGTACAACAAGTAAAAGGGAACTACAGTCACAGAATCACAGGATCAGAATCACAGAGCATGCTGAGTTGGAAGGGCCCCACAACGATCATTGAGTCCAACTCCTAGCACAGCACCCATCCCCAGGAGTCACACCATGTACCTGAGAGTGTTGTCCAAATGCTTCTTGAATTCTGTCAGTCTTGGTGCTGTGACAACTTCCCTGGAGAGCTTTTTCCAGCTTCCAGTTACCCTCTGGGTGAAGAACCTTTTTCCAATGTCCAACCTAAACCTCCCCTGACACAACTTCAGGCCATTCCCTCAGGTCCTGTCACTGGTCACCACAGAGAAGAGATCAGTGCCTGCCCCTCCTCTTCCCCTCAAGAGGAAATCATAACTGCAGTGAGGTCTCCCCTCAGGCTTCTTCTCTCCAGGCTGAACAAACCAAGTGACCTCAGCCACTCCTCACACGGCTTCCCATCCAGACCCCTCACCATCTTCATTATCCTCCCTTGGACACTCTCTAAGAGCTTAATATCTTTCCTATTTTGTGGTGCCCAGAACTGCACACAATATTCGAGGTGAGGCTGCCCCAGTGCAGAGCAGAGCGGGACAATCCCTCGCCCAGCTGGCGATGCTTTGCCTGCTTTGCCTCCCAGGACATGGTTGGCCCTCCTGGCTGCCAGGGCACGGCCTTTCCCAGAGCAGGGCTGAGCTGCTGGGGCACAGATACCTCACCTGTCAGCCCAGGGCCAGGCAGAGCACTGTCCACGTGAGCCCAAAACACCTTCAGGAGCTGAAGAGCCGGTCACAGCAGCAGCAGCAGCGCCAGGCACAGGCCCACTCCCTGCCAGCGGGGCAGGAGGCATAGGAGGGAGGGCAGCCTGTGGGTCACTCTGTAATCATATGAACTGGGGTGGCACCTACCTGTCCACCTGCGTGGCTTCTTTAAAATAATAACAGCAATAATCATATTCTCACAGAAAAGGTTTGATCTCAAGGGAGGATTCAGGGCCAGGTGTGTCTGTGAGGACAGGAAGCTTTGCCACTCTCCCCTTGCAGGAAGGCACCCAAGAGCTGAAGAAAGATTTAAGGTGTATCTTTCTCCAGCACTTACTTAGAAGGGCACTGCTTGGCTTGCTGCCATGGCACAAACTCTTGCTCCTGTGAGTGTGGGCAGGTGTGGGGCCGGGGTCTGTGCTGTGTGCCCAGCGCAGCCCCACACCCGCCCACTGTGCAGGACTAATCGCCTCCTCCTGCTTGGCATTTTGGCCTCCAACCCACTGCCAGACTTATGGAAAAACAAATTTATCATGCTACTGTTAAGGCAAGTTAGCTAAAGCCAGTTCCGCTGCATACTGCATTCTCTCTCAATTGTAAAAGTGACTTAATCTACATGATATAATCAAGGAGGTGCCAGGATATTTCAATTCAGACCATACACACTCTGAAGCAATATTTTCTGCTTTTTCTGGTGTAGATTTTAGTTGTCTCTTTTTTCTCTTTTTCTTCACTTTTATTATGCTGAAAACCAGACAATGGTCGCAATGTCAAAGGTAAAGTATACATCTAGACTGTACCTTCCAGTGTTCAATCAGCCACACTTTTTGGCATGTTACTCTGCCTGCTGTATGAAATGTTCAATAGCAACATTCTCATGCCAACCTCTCTAGGGTCAGGTGCATCACTTAAACTATATTTGTTAAATATGTAGTTATTCCTGTAACTAATTCAAAGCACTACCTACCAATCACTGGAAAAAGTGAAGGCATGGTTAAATAGCCCTTTGATTTAATTATCTGTTAATTCAAAAAAAGGAAGGGAGTGAGGTAGAATATGTCATAGTTACTTAACTCAGTGCTATTGTCCTTAAGCAGGCAAAACTTCTGTTGAAGCTACCTGGAGTTTTCCCTGTGAAAGCATGTATAATCATACGTGGACATTACCAAACAATCTGTTGTTTACTAGGTGCTTAGTTTTCAGTTAATTATCTCAAAAATTATTTAATTGGTAATCAGGACCCTTGTGGAAGTATCTTCACTTATTCCTTTTTTGTCTCCTTAAAACTAGTTTCACGTTCCTGGATGGCAGGGGGTATGGTTTCAAGCTACCTGTAGCATTAAAGTGTGCATGCATGAACTTCATTGCCAATTCCATGTTTAAATAATATTTACCACAGCTACAAAGCTGTTTCTTTTCACCACTAGCACTGAGCTACATCTTCTATAAGCAATTTGAAAGCAATTAATAAGTGATTTCCTTCATTTCTAGAGAACACTTACTAACGTGTTCAGTTTAATTGCCATATTTGTAGCTGTGTCAGAAAACTGGTTTGTGACTTCATGCATGACGCAAAAAGTGTGTGTATCTGGTAAAATCTCTCTAAACTGCATGCAGTGCATGACCTAGATTCTGTAAAGCAATTTGTGGACAAAATCATTGCATTTGCTTCATGTGTATGTTGGCAAAATCTTGGGGGAAAAAACATGCAATTTCTGTACTATACAATAACTTTTATATTTACGCTGGTGAAAGCTGATGGATAGGCAGCTCAGGAGAGTGATATCATTTCTCAATACATTATGTAAGCAGGGACAATGGAATCCTACCATAGAAATGGGGAGGTCAGACTTAAACTGAAAGATTCTCTTTTGTAGGGTAGGCAGAAGTATGTCATTCACCCTGCTTATTCAACTCTTGGCCACTCTGTTGAAACTGTCAATCAGGACGCCAATTAGTGTCAATTGTGTTGTGATTTGCTATGGCCCTTTTTTTCTTCCTGCTGCTATGACAGTATAGCAACAGTCCACTGGCTGTCAAGTAGCAGCTCGATTGCTGTCAGCCTGGGCTGTACTTAAGCTAATATTGTCTTTCAATTAATTACCATTATCAATAAGGCACATTTTACCTTTCACCGCTTTCTAAAGCTAAAGAAGGTGGGAGGATGAAGGGGTTTATTCTCATGTGCAATGAACTTAAGTCTAATATCATGCTCTAGGCTGTGAGTATTAGGTAGCACAGGAGAGAGTAACCCCCTTTTGATTAGAAGCAATAAAAGATGTAAATCCCAGCAAGACAAAGTTCAATGCAATTTAGGCATCTATAAAGTTATTAGTAAAATCTTACCTACTATCTAACAATGGATTTGCCTAAGCTATCTTAGTTGCCTCTTACCTTTGAATTCCTAAGGTATCAAGAATCTTGTTCATCTGACAAATGACTCCAGCTTGATAAGCTGCTTGCATCTGAACCTATTCAATACTGAGAAACTATTGCTGCAACTTATGAGGAAGTAGGGCTGAAAAACTGCAGCCTGACCATACATATGTAGCACACACCAGCCAGATTAGTCACTTCACTGATTTGTGAGGAGTTGTGAGCCCTGATATATTTTGAACCCTACTTTTTAATAGACTCACATAGATGATGTGAAAGATAGAAAAGAACCTAAAAGTCTGATTCTTCAGCAAGAATTCAAATCCAAGTGTGATGGAAAACCAGCCCTCACTTAAAGAATTTTACCAAAAAAAAAGAGAATTCAGCACAGCCTGAAGCATTTCCCCACAGCTATCTCCAGGCAGCTGGTTGCTTTGAATTTCATTCATTCACACATTGCAAATACAAATCAACCATTCCACTGTTTGACTTTGCAACTTGCCCCATAGGCCCAACCCTATCCCACTGACTGTTCCTGATTCATGGTACACATTCTTGTTTTCCTCCAAGGAAGTCAAAAAACCCTACTCAAAAAGAAGTAGAATAAAAAATCATCACATTGTTGTCCATAATAAAATTAAGATGAAATAAGGTTCTAATGTGGATCTGAGAAATACCCTTCAACCCCACACTTTAGGTGCATTGTTATTGACTGCAAGACCTGGATTTTTATTTAAATCTCTAGCTGGGTGTAGTTCTCACTCTCTAAAAATCTTTATAGTTCTTTTTTCAACTATTATTCTCAAAAGCAAATTTTACTTGCAATGAATACTTTTGGCTTCCCGACCAACCTTATGACAACAGCACAAAACAAGTACTGATACTGATCAGTTATATTGCTTCCTGTTACAAAGAATTCCATACAAGAATGAAAAGAACAATTATAAAGGATACATACTTCATAAAGTATTCAAACTCTATATTTTTATATATATCAGGATGCACTAAAATAGCATAAGTTTATATATATGCCATTAGTATTCTGAGTATTCTCACTATAGCTTTCTATATTTTGTTAAATATTATAATTGAAGAAACATATTTTGTGAGTCCACTCAATTGTGAGCACGAGCAAGGTCCTGATGTGATAACAGAGCCTTTGCTAATTCCAAAGACTCATATAATCATGTGTCTTAATTCTGCTCTTATAAAAAAATGAGAATATAGTCTTTGTAATTCAGCCAGAATTACAATAAGAGCATACCAGAATTCCCAGCAACATGAAAACAAGTAAAGATAGATGCACTATGTACTTTGCAATCCATTGACTTTATAAAAAATATGTGAAGGAAATGTCATATTTGTAGCCAGTATTAGATTAGAATCTCTTTAGAAATAGAGTTATTTTTAAAATGCAGATAATTTTTACTATTAACAAGTAGTATATTAAAAAATAGTTTTAAACTACCCTCTTAAAAATATCCCACTGAAACATTAATGATAATTTATTTGTCTGCATTTGTCAAATACTAAATATGTGTTCTGATTTTTCAGGGCCTTTCAATCATATCAAGTCAAGTCTGTTGGGATCCACATCGGATTCAAATCTCAACAAATACAGTACAATCAACAAAATTCCTCAACTCACACTGAACTTTTCAGATATCAAAAGTGAAAAAAAATCTTCTTCTCCTCCTTCTTCGGAGAAAGCAATTATTGCACCTAAGGTGAAAGACCGAACGCACAATGTAACAGAGAAGGTTACCCAGGTAAGGTAATACACATTATTTTAGTTCATTTTCAATTTTGCAGAGCTCATTTTCAATCTAGTCAATAGATTGTTACTCTTCCATTAATGAGTTGGCTGTCTCCAGGATAATTGAAGACTTTGAGCCGTCGATTAATTTAACTTCAATTCATTTGCATGAGATAGTTTACAACGTTAGATGATACTGTTAACGAACAAACTTTTCAGATCTCTATTTTTAAATGGAAAAGAAAATGTAGCATACGCTAAGTGCCACAAATAAGTCCGTTAATTTCGGTGATTCCTGTCATTCATAAATGTTAGTTTCATTCTTAATTTTTCTCAGTTCTATGAATTGCTAATTAGTGTAAGACACAGCATGATAACAAAAGGTAGTTGATCGTTCCACTGGTATAAGTATCATAACTTATAATTTCTCTTCCAGTTCTTTGGCTTTTCATAACATTTTTTCTTGTGGGTATCTTTTCCATATCTATGCATCAAAAAGGCTGTCAAAATGAAAAGCAGATATATTTGGACTGGATATCTGATATACTGCCATACTTGTGAACAGGGCATATAGTGGAAACAAAACTGAAAATAATTCAAGATAGCATATTTCTTCATTCAAAGACAGATGCAGTGCCCTCTGAAGTCAACAGAACTTTTCAGCTAAATTCAGTATAATTATTACATTTGTGTTACAGTCTCATATAGAGATTAACTACGACAGGCTACCAATGCACAACATACTGGAAAAAAAATATCAAGTGATGATAGTATCCCAAATAACTATTATAGTGTTAGTAAGCATAGGGTTGATTCTTAAATGCCCATCCACTGACAGACTGAAAGAGGTTAAAAGTGCTTTATATGAGAATGCCAATAGATATTCCATAAGGCAGATCTTGCCAAGAGTAGCTTTTGACTTAGAATCAGAGAATGCTAGAATTGTTTAGGTTGGAAAAGACCTTTAAGGTCATTGAGTGCAGTCCTTAACCCAGCACCGAGAAGTCCACCACTAAACCATGTCTCTAACTGCTGACCTGCCTTCTATAGACCCAACTGCAGCTACTCTACATTGGTGCTATGCCAGATATTGTCTATGCTCCTACTCCCTTTGACAGATACATAAAGAAATGTATTGTACACCTTCCTAGAGAAATACAGGGAGAAGTTCTATCAGTTCTATTTTGAGATCAGTTAGTGCCTAAAAAGTAATTGGATTTTTATCTTTCATGTATTTTGTCATTGATAGCTAAGTTGAAACTGCAACCATTGTCCTTTCTTCTCTGGTCAGTTGTGAAAGATTTAATCTCTTCTGGACCCATGTTTTAAATTATTCATAGTAGTTATACATAGAAATCTTTCCACAGCTAATATGGCAAAAAGTCAAGTTATATAAAAACTACTAATTTTTACAGGTTATGTAAGCATGAGGCAAGCTAGATTTTTTTTTTTTTTCAAATTTAATGCTGTCTGGCTAATTAGTGCCAGAGTGCCGAGTTTCTATGTACTAGTGACACTGTTATGGGAGGGGTGAGACAGGAATTTTTTTAAAAAAAATCTATGTTTATTCTCCAAGTAATTTAGATGTTATGAAAAATCCTATGGAAATGGTCTAGATCAGCTAAACTTTACAGGAAAATTGATAGCAACTAAATTCAAAATTAAATTTGAAATGCTCTAGAAAATCTTTATACTTTGAAAAAGCCTTCCAATTTAAGTTGACATTGGTTCATGTCCTTTTCTAGAATGATGTCAACCATTGTGCAGAGCAAAGTTTGCATAGCAAACTTTGGTGGCAGACTGTTCATTACAATAGGAAATAATTCCCCACAGCTGGTGCATTTTCTCTTATTACATTCACTTTTCAATGTTTTTAGTTGCTGCTGCATCCTAAACTCTCTAATTAGATATAGGGAGAAACTCTCAGGAGGTATAAGTAAATGTGAGTCTATAATACTACACCGGTCAAAGGTCTAGTTAACTAGTCATTCATGAATTAGATTAGAAATAGACATTTAGAAGACTAACGTGGCTAAAGTTTTAGTCCTGTTTATGTTTCTAATCCCAGTGATTTCAACGTGTTTCATAAGAGTCAGTGCTTTGAAAGTTCCATTGCACATCTGCCTATAAATTCTAAATTTTTCATAGGCCATAGATCCATTTTGTATCTGCAGAATAGTGCAAAAGTGGGTTTGGAAGATCTGAGCATAGAGCTGAGAACAGAATATGGTGGAAGCGTTAGATGATGTAGTTGTGGATATTCTCATGCTGGCATAGTCTCTCAGAAGTGAATCTATGAAACAGCATCAACTGTAAAGAGAGGGCAATATGACCTTTTTAATCTATGGGACAATAGCAGTGAAAGAGCAAATGAGTACAAAACAGCTATGGTAAGTTTAAAGCTCACCTTAATCAGAGTCATGACATTCTGAGTCTTCTGATAAAAGAAGTTAGGGCAGGAATTCTAAATATCGTAAAAAAGAGCCTGAAAAATGTAGTAAAGGAATAGATAACATGCTGTATTTTTCTGGGATTGCAGGACTTGATGACAAGGAAGGCTCCTTCCAGGCACATATTGCACCATTCAAACATACCTCCCTTCGGACTCTTTATTATCTTTCTCCCTTTCCTCAGTCTTGCTGAGGAATTTGGTCCTGCTGTTAGAACATGACATTTCCAGCACTGTGGCTCCTCACTGTGCAGCTCAAAATACAGAGACATGGCCCCTGGTATGCACCAGACCAAGGTATCAGTGAGCTTCCCTCTCAGATCACTGCACTCTGGATTCTCTCTCATGCATCAATATCAAACCAAGTATCAGTGTTACAGGATGCAACAAGTTCTTTCCAGAGATAACAGCTATTTGACTTCTATCATATCCACAAGCTGAAGGAGTAATTCAGGTTATGAAGAAAGTGAAAAAGGAAGGGATGATACATAGCTACCTTCAGAGGGTAGATGATAAGTAATGAATAAAGTAAATGAAAGAGCAACAGCCACTGTGTTTAGAGGAAGTTATGCACTTTAAAAAAGCATTGAAATAGGAGTTAAATACTTAAGTAGAAAGATTTTAGTTGAATAAGTTAGTAGTAGACAAGAGAATAAAGTAATGAAAATAATTTCAGAAGGAACAGAATATGTGGGATCCTGGTTTATACTTTTGAGTGAAAAATAAGAACTTTGAAGAGCAGGTGGGGAAAATAATATTTCAGTACAGAATTTAAATAATGGATGCATAGAATCCATAACATCTTACCCTTTAAATAATACAAATTAATTAATCTCTTCAAGAAGAGATGAGTTATAAATTCTACTGCAAAGAACCCTCCAACACGGTGGTACTACTTAACAGATGTGTTAAGGGCATTATGTAGAGATGAAAATTACCTTAAGATATAGCTTGCAATGAAGTGCTGCACATGCGATGGTCTGAAAAAGTAGATTCCCTGATCACTTTGGCAGAGTCCCTTTGCCTGGTTTTTCACCTGGGGTTTCACTGATCAAAACACCTTATGTAATGCAGAGTAGCATAACATCTTCTGGATGCCTGTTTCTGCAAAACATTGATTTTTACTGAGAGAAATAGCCCAGCAGTAGCTTCCAGATAGCACTTATTGATAAATTGTTATATTCCAATGCATTAATTTGTCTCTAAATTAAATTTACATTTACATTCTGCTTTACTAAAAATTTGGAGCTTTTAATGTTTCTCATTGTAATTTCCTGATGTGCTAAGGTCACTCTCTTCTAGAGAAGTCTCAACTTACTTTTTTCCATTATTCTTTTTGGGTTTTGACAGTCTGTTCAGGGGTACAGCTGGATTTCTGCATTGTTTTGCACTGACATGTTCAGCTGGGGTCCTGACACTGATTGTTAGAAAGAGACAAGTCTTCCTAGAGGCACAAAAACTAGACTTTTATTAAAGAAAGCAGTAGGGCAAAAATTTGACATCTGTCCATTTAATGTTTTTTATGAATTTGTAAAGGGGACTTCCAGCCTTAAAATTGCAGTGTGGAAAGGCAAAATAGTAACCAGTTTGACCTTTTGTTTGAATATATTTTATTTTTTATTTGGATATATTTTATTTTTGTTTGAAATATATTTTTGTTTGAAATATATTTTTGTTTCTATGCTTATTTTTTAAAGAAAAGAGGGAATTCCTGAATACCCATAACCTAACACTATCAACAAACATTAACTGTCATAGTTAATAAAAGGGTAAAATACTGATCTCTTTATTGTGTTGTTTAAGAAAAACTGTTTTGTTGCACTTGATCACTAATTTTCAGAGATTATTCATCCCCTTGAAAGTCATCTATCTGATGGGTTACAACATGTGGTTAGAAAACCTAATATGTTAAATAACTGGTAAAACTCTCTGATATTTAAACTTCTTGTAAATAATACTGTTCAAAACAGTTTCATTATCTACTCACCTTTAGGAAACATATATACCCAAAGTGGTCATATGGCTGCCAAAATGATAAATATATACCTGGACAGGATACAGAGAAAATTGTGATCTGATTTGCAGACATGCTGAACACCCACAAATCTGAAAATAGAGCTGTCAGTGAAGGAAGAAGGGGAGCCACGTATGAAGCGATAGACCTTGTATTTTCCCTGCATGTTTCTGTAATCTGGCCAGACTCTATTCAGTTCCCCAAAAGATTAAGAAATAAGTAACAATATCCCCACAAGGCAAATAAAGCTGTTGATATAAAAAGAACTATTATATGATCATGACTTCAAATTGACCTTCAGGTTTTCAGGCTACAAGAAGCCTACCAACATCTAAAACAGAGACGGGCAATATAACACCTAAAAATAAACTAAGTTATTGATCTATACGTTTTCAGCTGTCTGATTCAGCTGACATACTGCACTGTTTACATCATGCAATAACTCACATACACACAACACTTAAATGCTGTTCATTTTGGAATGCAAGCTGACATAAAGGGGAGAATTTGGAGCACAGGGAAAACATTTTTGATATCTTCCAATTACACAGAAAGGCATGTATATAATAATTAAATTGGAGGATAAGCAAAGTCAACATTTCCTCATTACTGTATGGAATGTTTAAATTTCCTCTGAAGTGAGAATCTTCTTTTTTCTATTATTTGTCAATTGACATAGTTTATACAGGAATTATTCCCTTTCTTTACAAGGATACTTAGCACCATAATGCAATAAAAATTCAGCTTTTATTGTCATTATATAATTAGGCTTTATAATCACTATAGATGTAATTATAGAAATAGTATGAATGCATGTAATTTCGTTGTCATTCATGAGGTGTGACACACTGGGCATGAAACGAAGAAAAGCAGGGAAATCAAGGTAACAACTAATAAAAATACCCCAGTCACGGCACAGCAATTTAAACCTGTGCAAAAGTGTCACCAAAACTGGAGAGTAATATTTTGCACCAGGGCAAGTAGCTGTACAAAGGGCATGGAAGCAGAAAATAGCACCCACTCTTTTGTTCTGTTTCAGAAAAAAAACAAAGTATTTTCATTCTAATTGCTTGTCATTGCACCAAGTAATAAAAATAAGGTTCACAACAATTGTGAAAGACAAAATATTCCTTCCTTAGAGTACAGACTCTTCTTTTTGAGACAGCTGAATAGGCTGCAGTGCATCTGAACTGCTGCAGTGTTTTGAGAAGATTTTGCAACATATGGTAGAAATGGAGCAGTCGGAAGCCCAGCTGCTTTCAATCATGTAACCTGAATGCATCCTTAATTAGTCCATGTCCTTCCCCCAAGATCTACTCTTCTGAAAAAGGGATTACCAGATTTTGCTGAGTTGGGAAAAAGTATCCGGTATCTTCCAAGAATTACGCTTTTGAGTAATCAATGTTTTGTGTGATCTCTTCATTGTTACTGCCTTGATGCTAACACAGAATGGAACATACACCTTCTGCTAATATTACATCATTTCCAGAAGTAACATTCTTCTTTTGATTCTAATAAAGGGCAAAATATAGGCAGACAGCCTTTCGGACTGCAATGCGCTTTGTTCTGCAAATGAATTTGTTGAATGTCTTGAGAGTGTAAGAACTAGTGCCTTACAAAGCAAGTAAAGCTGATTGAAACCAAGGTGTCGGCAGCATTTAGGCCAGCCTCTTTTCTCTAGACTAGAGCTATAAACTCCCAAATTCCCGTTTCATGGTGGATGGACCTTGGAAGTTTCTAAACTAGGTAGGTTGCTCTGCTGAAACCAACAGTTTTGACAGCCACCAGATCAGTCTCACCATGAACTGCAAGAAGCCAAGCAGCACTGAGATCAAGAGAACTGTGATAATCCTCTGATTCATTTGATTTGCACACATGTAGTTCCAGTTGCCTTAAAACAGCTATGAAAGAAGTCATAGTCCCTCTTTCATGTAACCTTAGAACCATTCAAAATTATAATGTGAAAGAGACCTCTAGAGGCCACCTAGCCCAGTCTCCTGTGCACAACAGCACAACTTCAAAGTTAGATCAGAGTCCAGTGGTTACCATGTTAACTCAGGAAGGAGTTCCTATGTTTGGGTCAGCACAAGCAAATGTTTTCCCAGTGAAAATCATGCAGTGATAGCAATAGCAGCTGGCGTGTGGAAAGAGGAAGGGAAGAGGGCAGAAAGCTGTGGATCTCATGGGTCAGAAAGAGCTGTCCTTTTCTGAGAAAATTGCTGGTGTAGCTAACAGTTAGGACAATCATTTAGAAAGAGGCAGTCCTGGGTTGTAGTTCCAGAGTATTTTCACTGTTACTTATTTACATAAATGACCATCTGTTTAAAAATCCACAAAAATAACCCTGGGCAACATGGACTCAGACTCAGGACTCCCTTCCTCCCTGTCTAAGCACCTTTACCCTCAAATTGCATTCTGAACTCAGTTCTAATGCCAGGCACCTCACATATCCACACTATAGTACCAGTGTTCGACTTAGGCACAAAATCTGAACAACCAATGTTTAACCTTTACTTGAAATTATATATTCACACCTATTAAGAGTCATTTTCATCAGTATGTTCAGCTAACAATTTAATATTCTTTTCCCTTTTAATGTAATACCAGCTAATACAAACACTGAAAAACCGTGGGCAATTTGAAAGATGAACTTTTTCGAGGAAATATGTATATTCTCACACATCACTCATGAAAGAAGTTAATGAATAAACTAAATTTCAAAGAACAAAAAGTTCCTGCAAGTCACGGGTAGTATGGTAATGAGTATAAAGTAATTAAAGTCTAACAGTTACCATGGCCTTAAACATTTTAAAGAAAAACAGCAGCAAGGTTATCTTCTTTTGACTGGGGCAGGCAGGGAAGAAAGAAGTATGTGGATTGGTTTGTTTTGATGTATTGGCAGGTGAGGAAAATATTTTCTGGTTAGGGTTTGACAGGATTTAAGATTATTTTTATAGAAGTAGAAATAGTAAGAAATAACAAAGGCCATTAACTCCAGTCAGTATAGCAGGTTGTTTGAAGAATTCTGAATGCCCTCAAAATTAAGAAGCTAAATGAGAAAGTCCTTTTTATCTGCTACCTGTCATGGATGATGCTGCTCAGCTTGTAACTCATGATGAGATCAATAGAGAAGGGCAAACCCAGAATAGTTTAGAGATAATGCTTTTGGGAAAAAAAAAGAAAAGGGAAAAAAAGGGGGGAGGGGAAAAAAAGGAACACTCCTTAAATTATATTGAAATATCAATAAAATCACAGTAAGGGAAAAAACAGGAACCAGATGCATTAAAGCCAAATATTGGATCACTAAATTTGGAATATTATTTTTATTAAATAGAGTGTTAATAAGTGTGATTACAAGTATTTTCAAAGCACTTATATGAGCCTTATGGCTTTATGAGGGGTATAGGTGTTACCAAACATGAAGTGATTGAGCATAGCACAACAAAAGTCTCTATGACAATTTATAAAGAGTAGCTAGTTCAGGCCATCTAAAGTGCAGAAATATACTACAAAATAAAAACCTATCTGTAATGAAGTACCTAAATTTTATGAATATTTAGGTCATATTTATAATACATAGAAAACTCAGAGTTTCTTCTTCCTGATATCAGGGTGGACTTGTATTAGATTTATCTTAGGTAAGTCTGTTTTCCCTCAGCAGTTAAATAAATCTTGTATTGTAGCATTTGGTGAAATTGTCTTTAAGGCATTTTAGGTGCATTTTCATTTAAAGAACTGACAATTTTACATTAAGGAAGTATCTTTTTTTTAATATGGAAATTGCATTTAGTATCTTGGAAGCTGGCATGAGAAGGTGTGTTCAGCTTCAGACAGCCTGTTGACTCTGCTACTACTAATAAATGAAAAATGTTTATTAAATGGGAAAAAAGTTCTTCATTTCACAGCTTTGCAATTTTTTCCTAATCTCAGTGTCCATCTTTCTGTAAATGTTCCACTTTCTAAGTGAATTCTATTAATTATGAAGAAACCTACTTTGTTTTGAAACAAAGAACTGCTGTGTGGTGTGGGCTCACATTTATACCAATTTGTTCTATTCAGAAAAGCTTAGTTTCACTTGGTTTGTAGATGGGTTAAGAATGAAAAACTATAGCTGAAGGAGAATAACATCTTTTCCTGCATCTTAGTCTCTAATGCTGTTACTGGGTTTGGAAGCGAACAAAAAATTAGTGCCTGTGGCTTTTGGTCATTCTGCAGAACTTGTTAGAGGCCAGCTAATGTATTTTGATCAGTTTTGTTGCGATAGGATGCAGACTGCAGCCTCCTTCCAGGTTTTCAAACAGACCTTGAAAAATAAGTTTTGTATAGGATAGTAATTTCCAGATACATTATGTTGTCTATTTTCTCACTTCTTTACACCTACAATGTCAAGTAAGCAAAGGAAACTGCAGTTTAAACAGTGTGATAAATTAGTCAATATATCTAGAAAATTATGACCATAAAAAACATTAAAGCTTACAGGCTTCTCTTCTAGGCATTTTTTCCACTGGATTGAGCTTTTGATACCTGCAATAGTATATAAAAGATTCCCGTATCTCCCTGGTTGTCACAGTTTAACCCCAGCTGGCAACTATAAGTACCGTGCAGCAGCTCGTGCAAGTCCTTCCTGTCCGCTCAGCTGGATGGCAGGCAGAATCAGGTGAAAAAAAAGTAAAGCCCGTAGATCAAGATAAGAAACAAAGTAAAATAATATATTAGTAATAATAATAGTGCTATTAGCATTAATTAAGGGAGCAGGAGGGGGAGAGAGTGAGAAATTGAAAGAGAGAGAGAGAGAAGACCCAAGAAAAGTGGGTGATATGCACTACAATTGCCTGCTGACTGATGCCAAGCCTGTTCCTGAGTTGTGATCACTCCCCCTTTCCAGTAACTCACCCCATTTTATATATTGGGCATGACATTCTATGCTATGGATCCTCCCTTTGGCCAGATTCCGTCAACTGACCTGGCCATGGTCCCTTCCAGCTCTTTGTGCACCTACTCTTTAGCAGAGCCTGGGAAACTGAAAAGTCCATGACTTAGGGTAAGCACCACTTAGCAACCAATACATATGTCTGTTGTCAGCATTATTTCATACGAAATCCAAAACAGAGCACTGTGCAACTTACTAAGAAGAAAATTAAGTCTCTCCCAGCCAGAACCAGGACACTGGTTAAATCCTTAAATAAAACATTCTGTTCTCTCCTAAACATTTCACAGGCAAGGTAGAGCTCTCATGGAGTTACTTTTGTCTCACTGATTCTGTGATATTTCTGTTTCATTAGAATTTTGATTTTGTTAGAGTACCAGAGTAGTTAGTGAAGAATCACAGTGAAGGTAGTACCACAATTCTTCAAAACCAAAATATGTTTTTACATCATAAAAAAGTATCAAACATAAGATGCAACTACAGGTTGAGGAAAGGCAAGTTTGTCTGCTCAGTTCTCCATGGTCACAACTGGATTGTTTTTCTCTGCCTAACCAGTAAGAATTGAATGGATGGCTCTAAAAATCTGGATCATGCTTTTATAGGATGATTTTGCTACGGAAATTTAATTTTTAACATCACATTGTGCGTACATGTGTGCATGATCTGTTCCGTCTACCCTTACCAAATGGCATTTTGGTTAAAATATTGCTGACCAAGTTTGATAGAAGTTTGGGTAATGCACCAAACTTCCTACTGGTGATGTTGACAGAGGAACCTGGGAAACCTGAGCAGAACGCTCAGACTAAATGTCTCCTTTAAGTGAACCAGGTTGGGTGGGAAATGCTCGGTAGGCACAAATGTGGAGAGCCACAGGGGAGATAAACATTTCTAAAGTCAGCTTTTCCCTACCTACGTTTTTAAACACTAAGCTGTCTAATTACAAAATGCAGATTTTCTAGAAACTGAAGTTTACTTTTTTTTTTATTATGGGAAAAAATATTTACAATTAAACTGAAGCTTGAACTTCAATATGAATGTATGCATAAGGATCTTTTCTTCCTTTCTCCTTTACTCCTGACAGTTATGTCAGTAAGTACTTTAATCATAGAAGGAACTATGGATGTAGCTGCTTCATTTTCATGCTGAATAGATTTATGTAATTATTTGATAACTTTATGAAAGTTTGGCACTTCATGGCCTCAGTCCTGTAAGGCTCTCAGCACTCCCAGGAAGTCCCATGTTCTCAAACAAGATTCTTGTAGTGACAGATTGACACCTGGAACGAAAAAAATATTAAAATGCTCTCAGATAAGCTTTGACTTTTTCATTTTTTGCCATTATTAAAAAAAAATTCTGTTTCAATGTCTATCTAAAATTACCCTTGGTCAATATGTTGACATAGGGAAAAAAAAAACCAACAAACCCCAAACATGTATTGTGCTGTTTCTGCAAACAAAGAAATATTAAATTAATTGTTCAAATAAGAAAAGTTGATACCCTCTTCTTTCTGAAGTCCCAAATGGGAAACATATAGGACAGGCAAGGACAAGTAATATTTTCACATAGCATCAGATTTTCTTTAACAAAAACCTAGCTTAAAAAATATGGAGGCCATTAAAATGCTGTGTTATAAAACCTCATTGTTATACTTCATACTCTCATAAAGAATTTTTTAGCATTCAGTATTATATACAAGTAGTCATACTACATAATTTTAAAACATTTAATAAAGACAAAAGAGTAAACAAAGAAGATTAATATTGGTGTTTCCATTCAGACAATGCTACTCAATAGCTGGCCTTTGAAAGATACACAAAAGTATCTTCTACATGTAAAATTGCCTTTTAATGCTGATATATGAAAACAATATAACACTGTGTTTGGAGGGGGCACTAAATCAAAGACACTTGAGCTTTCTTTTGGTACTGGTATAACACTGTTAGTTGTTCATGTCTGCCTAAGGAAGACAATCATCAAGATGACTGAAATATGAATGTCCATTGCAGTCTTTTGGGCAATTAGTTAATGCCTACTATCAGAGACACAGTGTTGATTTAATTTCGATATTTTTCATTAATACTTGTGTAATATCTATTTTTAGTTCCTGTTAGATTCAGAGATCTCTTCTGGAGGTCCAGCCTGTAGAGGTCTTAGGGTAATGGTATGAACAGAGAAGAAAGGGGAAGAGATGTACTTGCTAGTTATAGCTTGGCTACTTCAATAGAACTAATACACAGGAGAAAAGAGAGTCAGGAGAGGTTACATCAAGTGAAGAGAGTTCCACAAAATCTGTTAAAATTATTTTAAAACTGAAGTAATGATGTCTCATTTTTTGAGTCATTCAGATCTAAGGTCTATGGTCAAGACAAAAACAGTTAATTATTACAGGCTTTAGCTTATGTACCTGATTCATGCTTGTCATTTCTTTTTTTTTTTTTCCAAGTTTTTCCTTTCTAATACTGTTATTGGCCTTATTGACAAAGATCTGAAAATTAGTTGAAAACTACCAGTTAAAAGGAAGGCATTTTACTCCTGGGTTGGCAGTGTTTATTCAGCACCATGAGCTACATCAAGGAGTAAACTGGAATAGTAATTTCACTTTACTTGAACCTAGGAGATTCTACCTTCCTCGATTTCCTACTCACCAACAACAAACTTGTTCAGCTTCAGTGCAGATTTACTGCTGCTGGAACAAAAAAAAATAAACTAAATATCTTTTCATTTTTTGTGAAAATCCTTAGAGGTTAAGATTTATCTAGCCTAATAATCTATAGAAACCACCTATAAAAATTAGAAGGGTATGAATGTTCTGATGTTACTACTTGTCTGTGTTCTTTGAGAAAATAGGACATGCTTTACAGTTCAGTAATGTAGTCACCTTCCACTGGTACACTCAGGTAACAAATATGGATGATTTTGTCTTTCTGATTCAACTTTGAAGTGTATTTGGAATAGAAGATCTGAAAAGTCAAATGTTCTTCCAAATTCCTTCCTTTATTTTTCACTGGCTACAATAATGTCCATAATATAATTATCCTGGCTCAGGGGTTTTTTTTACATTTCCATGTAAATTTCATTTCTTGGTGCCAAATACACTTTATGCAATGACAAGGTTAAAATTTCTTCTATCACTCTTCATGATATTCAAGTGTCTCAGCATACATGGAGCTGATGTGTTTCTAGATTTGCTACAGCTTTCCTGACTTAAAGAGACAAGAGCAATTATCCACTCACCTCTCAGGGCTGTGCAGCTGGCATGGGACTGAGTCCAGCTAGATATTGGCAAAATAATATTTTTTCAAGACATATAGTATTTCTTAGAAATAAATATTTCATTGTTGTATTTGGACTGGTAGCATCTTCCATACTTTTACGCAAGATGTTTTACGGGTGAGATAAATGTTTATTTTAAAGTCCCTAAGTAATCTGGGACTATATTTATAGCCCGAACTTTATTAAATGTTTATGAAATTCTCTTAATATGAAAGGTGCTTTACAAGAGCTGGCCTTGTTTGCAAGCTTCACTTCAATTCATCAGTTGCAAAAGCAGCTGTGACAAAACAGTATTTAGTACTGAGTATAACTACATGATTTAAACATACAGTTCATATGAGGCACACTTGGTCATGAGATCTAGCAAAGTACCTTTCCGAAAAACTAATTTATTAAGCTTTGCACTCATCAAATTTCCACATCTACTTTTCACGCAGATATACTCAGTATCCATCTACCTTAAAACTGTTGGGTTTCCCCCAGGCCCATATACATCTTTTGGTGTTTTGTCACATGTAAACACTGCTCTTTGTTCACATTTTCTGGATGTGCAGTCATTCTGTTCATGATGAAAGGTGTTATCTAGATTGTGAATATGTTACATATTGTTTTTGTGAGTGTACATTAGTCACCTATCTGCTGTCTGGAAATACACAGCACAGAGATATGGTGACTTCTTAGCAGAGTTGAAAAAGGTCCAGTGTTTTCTGAATTACTTGCATGTAACATTTGGTCCATGCAATTCCAACATGCTCATGGAATGAGTTCAGTGCTTCTTGAAAGCATCAGGCATGCTTTCTGGTTGTTGTCCATGTCCATGTGCTTTACATAGCTCTACAGTCACTAGAAGAGCCATGGTCTAGCACATAATAACCCTATCCCACACTTGCTCTCATGTAATGCTAGAATAGCCAGAAAACCATATTGTAAATAGGGCAGTCCCATGGTGTAAAGGAGAGCACTCTGGACTCTGAATCCCAAGGACCTGAGTTCCAGTCTCAGTAGGGACCTGACCCCTGGCAGTAAATGCCTCCCTGCCATCAGATCCCATCAGATCTCGGATGCTGAGCAGGGTCAGTCAGCCCCGATTAGTACCGGGTGCTGTGACAGTCCCGAGGACTTCCCTGTCACTGTCCAAGCTCGCTCAGCTGTGGCAGATGGACCTTAGGACTTAAACGGTGGGGCCAGTTCTGCACATGCTGTGCCTCACCTAAAACATCCACTGCACAGGCTGGAAGGGCACACCCACGCGGGGAGAGCCCTGCCCAAATCTTCATTTGCGAAGTCTGGCCATACACATACATATTGTAAATCCATTTAGTGGTTTGACAGAAATATTTCTTTAACAATTCATGGTGGTATTCATCATTTATGATGTTGTGATTTATTAATACACTATTATGAATCTTTGTTTCTAGGTCTTTGGTTTTTACTGTGTGCATTTGCATTCTTTAATAAATTTAGATTGAAAATGCCTCAGGAAAAAAAAATATGAATATACATGTGATACACAGTAGAATGGCTCTCTCAGAGTCTCTTGAACCATGCAGTTTGAATAGTAGAATCTTAGAATGACACAATGGTTTGGGTTGGAAGGGAGCTTAAAGACTATCTTGTTCCAATCCCTCTGACATGGACAGGGCTACATTCCACTAGATCAGGTTGCTCAGTGCCCCATCTAGTCTGGCCTTGGACAGTCACAGGGTTGATGCACCCACAACTTCTCTGAGCAACCTGTTCTAATACCCTAACAGTAAAGAATTTCATCCTAACATCTAATCTAAACNCATGTGATACACAGTAGAATGGCTCTCTCAGAGTCTCTTGAACCATGCAGTTTGAATAGTAGAATCTTAGAATGACACAATGGTTTGGGTTGGAAGGGAGCTTAAAGACTATCTTGTTCCAATCCCTCTGACATGGACAGGGCTACATTCCACTAGATCAGGTTGCTCAGTGCCCCATCTAGTCTGGCCTTGGACAGTCACAGGGTTGATGCACCCACAACTTCTCTGAGCAACCTGTTCTAATACCCTAACAGTAAAGAATTTCATCCTAACATCTAATCTAAACCTGCCCTCTGTCAGTTTAAAGCCATTTCCCCTTATCTTGTAAAAGGCCTCCCTCTGACTTTCTTGTAGGGCCCCTTGAAGTACTGGAAGGTCCTTAAAAGGTGCTCCCTGAAGCCTTCTCCTCTCCAGGCTGAACAACCCTAATTCAGCCTGTCTTTGCTAAGAGAAATGCTCCAGCCCCCTGCACATTTTTGTGGCCTCCTCTGGACATGCTCCAAAAGGTCCAAGTCCTTTTTATGCATGGGACCCAAGAGCTGGATGCAAGACTCCATGTGAGGTCTCATGAAAGTGGAGTAGAGAGGATAAAATCATCTCTCTTAGCATGCTGATCACATTTCATTTGGTGCAGGAGGGCAAATAATTGTGTGACTTAATCTTAAAAATAAAAAGAATCAACTAAATTTAGAGAACTAAGAATTATGATAGCCCATTGCTGTTGCAAAACAGCTTTTATAAATGTTTTCTGCTCATTATTTTTTTTTATCAGAATACTGTCAGCTGAGTAGGTAAATATTATTCTCTCTACTTGACAGAAGTTAGGTTAAACATCAGCTTGCCTAAGATCACTGAGAAACTCAGTAACAGACACCAGAGTAAAATTCCCAGATCATCCACCATCTCATCTAATATTTTGGCTACATATTCTGTTTTATAAAAGAACTTGTAGAGGGAAGAAGAGTCAAATGCTGCTGCTGTATGTGAAGCTGCAGAGAATGTAACAAGAGTCTCCTCCACAATCCAGTTGCCCAGTGAAGCATATGACCAATGTGCTGCAAAGAGCATCAGCCTAGTTTGGCTCTTTGACCAGTCTGGCTCTTCACCAAGACATGCTATGCAAAACAAGGTCTTTTAAACACAACACAGACAGAAATTATACCTGGTACCAGGCAGGGGTTTTTGAGGGGAAGGATATTAGAGCTGCCCCCAGAAAAGCTAATATCACAAACAGTGTAATCCAGTTTAAAGTGATAAAGGCTTACTGATTTTTTTTCCATTAACTGTCACCTGATAGTACCTCTGGTATGCTTGTGGTATACATGCTTCCTTCCTTCTCTTTCCTAACAGAACATAGGCCAATAATAAATTTTTTATTCTTCTTAAATATATTTTCCTTCAATTTCAATGAACTATTGTTATCTTTGAGAAACTGAAAGCTACCAAACACTTCATAAAGATAAATCTGTCTGAAATGTGTGAATTTAGGATGGTTACCTTGATCTCACTCCACATTTTTCTGGGTATCTGATTGCAGCCTTTCTATAATAAATGCTACCTTGAACTTGTGATCTTAGGAAGTGAGAGCATGAACCTAAAAAGAGTAAAAGGTGTTCGCCACCCTATCTGTGGTTCTCAAACACCTCAAGCAAGATTTTCAGAATGAAAAATGTGTTTTAATGAAGTCTTCTAACTTACAGCAGCTCTGTTTTAACAGTGAGTAGGATAAACAGGAACACAGGAAGAGCTGAATTTTCTATCAGAGTTCTTTACTCAAGGCAAAATACAGCACAGTTTATGTAACCTTGAAATGTTCTCATTATAAAGAGATTGAATCTTACCACCTAATACTGCTTGTAAGACACACTAGTTATAAGTACATTATTATTTTCACCAGGAAAGCCACTGTGAGACAGTATTTCATCAAGTTTGAATACCTTCATTTTTGTTTAAGAGAAACCCATTGCAGCTACTATGACTTTTGTGACTTAGCATTGTAGTCTTCTTTATCGTAAGATGCAAGGAAACTTGGCTTTCTCATCATGACTGCAATATTTATGTCCCAATCCTGCTCTTTATTGTTAAAAAGGCTTCATTCCCTAAGTTACCTGTTCTACAGTCCAGACTATGAGAGTTTCACTGCCCAGAAGAGAGAGTTAATAAACTGTCATTTTACTAACAGTGAATTTGTCAACATCTATTTCAATCAAGCTGACATCTTAAAGTAGATTTCTAAGTAGACTGAAGTCTTCTATCTGATTGGGGAACACCGGTACCCAGGCCTTGAAAGGAGGTTACAGAACACAAAAAGGACAAATTCATCTCATGTTCAGCCAGTCTTTATTGAAACTTCCAGAATTAAACTAAATAATGTGCTTTCTCCTTTTGGTGTATATGCAACTGTGTTGTTTTTTTTTTTAATTTCAGAAAGGAATTCCCATCTTCTTTCTTAAGATACAGCAAACAAAAATAGTTACAAGTGTTTGTTTTCACTTCTCATTGCATGCAAGTAAGCAATGCAGAAATGTAAAGTTCTGTATCACATTAACCATCAGTCAGTCTCTCCTGTCTAAGAAACTAACACAAAAAAAGTTGACTCCATTTCTGCTACGATCACTTTTGTACTGATCATTTTGTCCAACTGGTGCTTTTTTTTTTTTAACTCATCAGTTTCACCTAACTCAGTGTAAATCAACCTATGAAAGTAAGTGTAACTTAAAAGAGACTAGGAGCCCGATTTCAGGGGAATAAGTCCAATTTACATTATTTGTTACTCTGAAGTGAAGCACACTGTCTGTAATTTTCAAGCAACTGCAAGAAACTTGTGAAGTAACCTGTATTGTTCTTGTTGTCTAATCCATTTCCTTCATTGTCTGTAAATCCAACAGGAGAACAGTGATATAAATTTTATAAATAGCAGTTCCCTTGGCACATATACTCACTGCTCTCAAATACTAGGAAAACATTCTTATCAACTCACCACGTGGGAGTCTGAAAATATTAAGAGTGTTTAAAAGACTAAGCAATGCTTCAGCTTGCTGTCAGCTGTGTTTGATGCATAAAAAAGTAGCTAGCACAATTAGTTAAGTGCAAGTCTTAGTTACAATGCAAAAACTGGATGAACAGCCTGTACCACCAGGTCAGCACAGTGCTTCCTGGCTGCTTGAAGCTACCATATAATCTTTTGGATGGCTTAATCCTTTCTTTCTTCACAATTCAAAAAACAGTTGTTATTAACCCTTGGGTTCTCACATTTTCAGAGTAGAATTTGACTGAATAAGTGCCACTTAGATTATTAAGGATGGGGTCTTTATAAAACACTTGCATTTGGAAAGTTTAACAGAGAAGAGTGCACTGACTCTTATAATTGTAAAAGTTTATGTTTGAGGAGCATGAACTTCCTCAATCTTCAATAAGCTGAAATCTCAAATTCCGATCTACTAACTGTAAATAAAAAAAAAAAAGGCAAATGAAAGCAGACAATGTTGCTGACAAGGTATTTCTTCTTACAGTCATCATTTCATTTGAGTAGAACTATTCATTTTAATAAGCTTTGAAATATCTGATTTTATAAATATAATTGGTTTTAATTAGCATGGAAATAAGAAAGAATAAGTAGAAGTAACTGGTGGAACAAGGGTATAAGATTTCTTGAATATGATTATTGCCCAAATGTGTAGCAACTAAAGGTTGTCACCATCTGATGCTTGTTCATTGGTCTGTGTAAAATGAAGTGGTGATCTGAGTCCCACAGGATTTGGAGATCACTTGCAGCACAGAAGACAATAATTAACATCATTGCTGACAGTCCTTATAACTACATCTAACACTGAAAAGGGACATAAATATAATTTACTGTCTTATCCTTAAAAGTTTTGTTCCTTCATGTCAGAGTTCACTCAAACTGGAGGAGCAGCCAAAGGAAATTTGTTTCATCCAGTGCCCACACTATGCTTGTTCTTTGCAACAAAGCAAACATTTCAGCTTCCATAGCCAGCAAATTAAGCAGTGCTTACAAACAGAATCCTTCCAAATAAAATTGAAATCCAGCTTAGATAACACTAGCAGATAACAACTCCATACTTCTAAAGGAATAATAACAAGCTTTAGGCATTGACAGTAGCAGAAGTGAAGCAAAAGGCAATACTCTGTGGTGTTCTTGTCACACCTTTAGCTGAACTAGAATTATAGCATCAGTGAAATTCATCCATGCATGAAAGTTTTCCACACTGCAGGACTCAAACTGGAGGTAGCTGACAAGGATACTAACAGATCTTTCTCTAACATTTTTTTATTTCTGGTTGCCTACATTTCCTAATGAGAGTAGACTCTTTTCTAATGAATTTAAGCCAATTATAATAGATTTGCTTTGGAAGAAAAACACTACATCACTGTAAGAAAAGTCATTCACTGGCTGTGAACAGGCTGGCAAGGTTATCATGTGATAGATAAATGAATTTGATGGCATGCTTAATTATGCAGATTTGGACTAGATATGCTACTTAATGGTTGCTACAGGGGACATGAATCAACCTACCATGAAAAATTGTCAATGAATGTATTGGAAATGGCAGAAATCATGAATGTCACAGAAGTTTAGTTTCTCAAAACACCAAATAATTGAAGCCTAATTCTCAAAACTACAAGAAAGTACTTTTTAAGTTTGTCTTGTATTTTCCAAGTTTACTGAAAGCTTGAATAGACACACTGTCTGTTTATTGACATGGTATATTTCTTATTGTAGGTTCTATCCTTAGGGGCTGATGTTCTACCAGAATATAAACTCCAGACACCTCGCATCAACAAGTTTACTATATTGCACTATAGTCCTTTCAAAGCCGTCTGGGACTGGCTCATTTTGTTGCTGGTAATATACACGGCCATATTCACCCCCTACTCTGCTGCCTTCCTTCTGAATGATAGTGAGGACCGCAAGAGGAGAGCGTGTGGATATTCCTGCAGCCCACTGAATGTTGTAGATTTAATTGTGGATATTATGTTTATCATTGACATTCTAATAAACTTCAGAACAACATATGTAAACCAGAATGAAGAAGTGGTAAGTGACCCAGCAAAAATAGCAATTCACTACTTCAAAGGCTGGTTCCTAATTGACATGGTTGCTGCAATACCTTTTGACCTGCTGATTTTTGGCTCTGGCTCTGAAGAGGTAAGCTTAAAAGACTATGAAATCTTAAAGTTTAACTTCTTACTTTACCACCACATTCTGTGTATCCTAAAGTATCTTTTACTTGTCAGTTACAGACTGTTTAGTACTTCCACCCCATCTTTAAAAGTTAAACTAAAATTCACTCATAGCTTTCACTGACAACAGAAAATGTTGAATGACTCAGCTAGTGTTTTTCAGTTATACTATATTTGGTACTGTCTTTACAAATAATGAAATAAATATATTGTGTATGAAGGACTTTTTCAAATGCTTTTGTATAAGAACTGCTCCTTTGATTTGCTGCTTGCTTTATACAAACTGCTCGTAGTGCATATAAGTGCATCAAAGTATTAAAATAAATTTTCTCTGTTCAAAACTTTAGATCAGATGTTTATTTAGCACAAAAAAAATTGATTGAAGTGCAAGCTATACTAGTTACCAAAATTATTTGACTGTTTTCTATTATATCAAAAATATGGAATAGTTGAGATTAACTTTGCCAAGCATGATCTACGTCCATCCTATCTATACAATAGAGTGAAAGTGTTCAATATATGCATTCGAAATGCCCCAAAGGTGTATAAAGTATATGGTATATTCTGGATTTCTGACCTAGCCCTGCCTCCTTCCAAAAAATTTCATTTAATTTAAGGGCTAAAATTGTAATGTATTTTTGATGAAAAATGAACTGAAAAGTAGATAATTGTGTTTGGTTTTCTGTGATGCACAGAATGCAGCAGTTTTTGGAAAAAGCAGCAAACCAAGCAAAAGGTAAATGAGGAGTCTAGAGGAATACATAGATAATACCATGCAGTAGAAATTATTCTATTAAGGGAAAGGAATAAGAAGAGAAAGAGTAGCATAAAGGACAAAGGGAACATGTCAATAGTTCTCTTACTAGAAGAGAACTTTTCTATTCAGAAGGTGACTAAAAAGCTTAGAGATTTAAGTGAAAATTTGATGACCTTTTGCATTCATTGTCTGAGGCAGGTCTGAATTGCTACAGATATTTTTTCTGTGGTTTTGAAAGCACAGACATGTGAAAGACAAATATTTTGAGAATGGCATTACTTCTAACTCTGACCACAACATTCCCCTTCAGGTGTGGTCTGCATCCATTTCTGATCACTGAGCACTCATCATTGACAAAAATTACTTGCAGTGATTGGAAGCACGGAGCATAAAAAATTACAACAGGGACCAATTCCAAAGTACACTGATGGAGTGCTCTTTGGATTTGCCCCTGAACATCATTCTTCTACCTCCCCTGGTTACAGATGTACTTAAGAGCAAAGTGTCAAGTGCTAAAGTGATGCTAAAGGGATAACTTTAACATAAAATAATGTAAGGATTAGTAAGAAACAAGTGCATTCTTGCAGGTGAGTACTCAAGTAGAAAAACATGGAACTTAAAACAGAAGTTATTGGACTATGTAATGACTTTTCCAGAACTGCAGATATAAGTAAACTGATTCTTTAGTCCCTCAAATCCTAGTAATTGAAGAGTTTCGCTATCTGGAAAAACTGGTTTTTTTACCTAAGCAGCAGTGACACTCTATAGATTATGTCCTGTTCACCATGCCATCATGGCTTCTCTCTCTCATTCATGATACTGAATATGTCAATCACTTTTTCTAAGCTGCTGCTTATTGCAGTTTTTCTTCCTACATTGCTAACTATAGTATTTCCCCAATGATCCCTTTTTCATAGGTTAGCAAGAAGAAGCAAATGTAAAACTGTCAAAATGGAGCATTTTTCATTTAATAGGGTGTTTTTTCCAGTCATAAGGGTTATCTTTTTTATGAAATAGCTCTTTTTTGTTATCTAGAGATTCTTCAAATAAAATCCCCTATGAACAATTATATTGAATAGTCTTTTTATTAAACAACATAAGCTCTATAGAGAGCTCCATGTGCGCTCATCCAGCTTTAAAACACCTTGATATCAGAGTCTTGAAAGGGCAGGCGATAATAATCTTAATACCACATGCAGCAACTCTCTGAAGGCTTCTATTTGAGCCATACTTTGTCAACCGTAGGAGAGCAACAGAGTTAGACAGTTACGTTTCCAATTTCAAACGTACGGAACTAAAATAATTTTAAATTATTTTTTCTGGTTAAACAGACTAACACAGAAATTGTTATGGCTGGTAGTAAATCATTCCCCTTTTTTTGTGTATATGTGGTAAAGGTTAAGTGGCATCCCTGATATTTGGGAAGATAAAAATAATGAGTTGATGGTCTTTATACTTTCTGTTCTTTGAGTAGTTTATTTTTAATCATTCTACTCAGGTGATGAGTCTGAGCTGGATTTTAAAAAAATAATAGCTGTAATAGCTCCTTAAAACACACATACATGATGTGCATGTACAAGGGGAATCCTGCTTAAGATTACTCAACGTTTTAGACATATGTATTTAAAATAATACAAGTTTTAATGATCAACTTTTCACTGCAAAAACAGGTTAAGTTGTACAAAAAATTCAGATTGATATTCAGACAATTTGAGTTTCTTTCATTTCATCTAGAACCTATAGCAATGAAATATTCAAACAAATAATGGTAATAGTTTTCTGCAAGAAAGTTTTCATATTTCTAAGTTGTTTTTTTTTAATTTAGAACAGAGAGAACACTTAGCTGGAATACGCAGAAAAGCATCAAAGCTTTCACTATTCCTATTTGTACAAATTTTAGTTATCAGAACTATTTTAAAGAACATAATTAAAAATTCTAGCAACAGGAAAATGCTGCCTTAGAAGAAACTATGCATCATTATGTATATATCCAGCATACTCACAAAATATAAGTGTCTTCTAGGTCTAGCAATAAATCAAGAAAATAGGTGAGGTTTGGCTAAAATGAAGATATATAAATCAAAGTACTCTTGTTCTCTTAGTTTTGACATCTTCATTCCATTACACACTGTATCTGCTAAAGAAAATTGAAAAGAAGAATCCCACTTTTCTAGAATTGAGATTGAACCTCATTGTTCTGACTGCATCTCCAGTGACAGCATCAGTACTTTGCCCCTTTCCAAATTAAAATATATTTGAAGATCACTCAGAGAAAACATCTCCGGAAGAGATGTTTTACATGGAAGAGATGTTTTACATGGAAAACATATTCCAATTAATTTCAAGTATTTTGCAATGAAAACTGTTTATCTGATCATACAGAAGCCTGCCTTTGCTTTAGCAACTCTGTGGACTGAATACAGTCCAGGATGGTGCAGCATTTAGGTTACAGTCTGGAAATTTATTTGTTTATGTGGCTGACTTAGAAGCAAAGAGGAAACCCGTTACTGCTTGAGTAAGCAGTTACTTGTAGGACTATTTTGGCATTCCTCTATCAAATTATCAAAGGCAGTTGAAGTACCAGAATACTTCTATAAATAGGGAGTTTTGGTTAATTGAAATATTTTTATTTAATTGCTGTGTGTACTAACATTTGCAGCATCCTTATGCATACAGCATAAAAATCTTCAATAGTGACACAGTGCTCATAAGAGACTGTTAGAGTAATGAAATACAGACTGAAAGACCAAATTCTGGTATTTATTTGAGATTTTTTAAGGGATAAAAAAGAGTTAACTATGTTTGATGCTATAGAACATATTCAACAGGCTTATTTACAGGCTGAAAAAAGTAGAAATTTGATGATGGTTTTAACATAAAATGTGTGAGGCAGGAAATTATTGAGGACCTTCTAATGCCAAGAAATGGGAAAGGACCCTATAGCAAATGAAGTACAGCTTAAGCAAGTGCACAATAATGCACATTGGAAGACAGTTTGAATTACTCAGACACATCAGTGGGTCATTGGGTTTAAAAAAGAGAGTGTTAAAAGATGAAATTACAGTTTCTCACATTACCTATAATAAATGATATGAAAAAAGGAAAAGAAACCCCAAAACTAGGAAATCTAGAGGACACCTGAGGATTTGACCATCAGTGAGTTTCAAATGGCTTTTGCACAGACAGAATAAGATTTATTCAAATTAATTAGGTGATACCAGTTTGCTATTCCAGTCTGATACAATAAACTTCTGAAAGATGATCTCTGTAATCAGTCCTCCTCTTTCAAACTATGATGTAATCGGTTTGTCTATTAGAAGACTCCTCTGCTATGGTCATTTCAGGGCTTGAGAAATTAACAGTATAAACTACACTCACTGTTAAAAATGAATTAAAAATTAAAGTTAAGAGCATCGCCTTGTAGTATTATAAGGATTTGGATAAGGAATTGGATGGATGGATGAATGGATGCAGACAGTTAGTTGTGGTCAATAGCCCGATGTCCAGGTGGAGACTGGTATTGAGTATTGTCTTTCAGGACTTTGTCTTGGTACTGGTGCTGTTTAATATCTTCATCAATAACACAGACTGTGAGATCAAGTGCATCCTCAGCAAGTTTGCAGATGACACCAAGCTGAGTGGTGCTGTTGACACAACAGAAGGAAGGGATGCCATGCAGAGGCACCTGGACAAACTTGAGAAGAGGGCCTGGGAGAATCTCATGAGTTTCAACAAGTCCAAGTGCAAGGTGCTGCAGCTGGGTCAGGGCAACTCCAGACATGAGTACAGACTGGAAGACAAACTCATTGAGAACAGCCTTGAAGAGAAGGACTTTGTGGTTCTGTCTGACGAAAAGCTGGACATGGGCCAACAGTGTGTGTTTGCAGTCCAGAATGCCAACAGCATCCTGGACTGCATCAAAAGAGGAATGGTCAGCAGGCTGAGGAAGGTCATTCTGCCTCTAACTCTGCCCTCATGAGACCCCATCTGAGGCACTGCATCTGGCTCGGAGACCTCTGCACAGGAAAGACATGGACCTGTTAGGGCAGGACCAGGGAGGGATGGGACAGATGACCAGATGGATGGAACAATTCTCTTATGAAAACAGACTGAAAGAGTTGGGGTTGTTCAGCCTGGAGAAGACTCCAGGGAGACCTTATTGTAGCTTTCCAATACCTAAAGAGGGCCTGTAAGAGAGATGGAGAAAAACTATTTAGCAGGGTCTGTTGCTACATAACAAGGGGTAATGGTTTTAAAGAAAAAGAGGATTGATTTAGATTAGATATAAGAAAGAAAGCTTTTACAATGAGAGTGTTGAAACCTTGGAACAGGTTGCCCAGAGAGTTGGTAGATGCTTCGTCCCTGGAAACATTCAAGGCCAGGCTGGATGGGGTTCTGAGCAACCTGATCTAGTTGAAGATGTCCCTGCGCATTGCCGAGAGGTTGGACTAGATGACCTTTACAGGCGCCTTCAATCTAAACTATTATACAATTCTACTTAGCTTATGGAGAGAACCATGTAGGCATGAAGGAACCATTGCAGGCATAATGTAGCATTTAGTTTTTTGTGCTATTACTAAAGTTAAAACAGAAAAAAACCACAATACACATTTACCATAGGCCTCTCTGTTATGCTACAGCTAGGAAAAATCAAGCAACATTTTAAAAGGCCAAACAGCAGAATAACAACATGAGGAAGAATTATCAAAACTATATTGGCTATACTGGTTAACAAAAAGTTAGATTTGCAGATCTGAAATATAAATAATGCAATGGAGATAACTAAGCTGTTAAGTTTTACTTTTTTTTTTTTTTGCCAATGAAAAAGTAAATTTGAGGAAATAGAAAACCTGTTTCATCAGAATCTATTTAAAAGGCATATTACCTTAAGATCTTTATTTTTTTAGTAAATCTTACCAATTAAGAAATAATACTTCAATGTATTGTAGGGATTTTAGATTGCGAAAGTACTTAAATATGTTCCAATGAATTCTGGTTTAAGCAAGTGCTGTTTATCTAAGTGCTAAATGGAGTACTGCTTGCAATGAATATATTATAGTAGGGAAAATAATCCTGTACCCATCTTCTACTAATCCAGATTCATAGTTTCAGTAGCTATGAGATTCCTGTATGCTTCTGACTCTCAGTAAATATTGCTACTAATAAAAAAAAAAAAAAAAAAAGGGAAGGCAGGAAGGAAAGGGAAGGAAAGGGCAAGGAGAAGGAAAAGGAAAGGGCAAGGCAAGGCGAAGTGAAGGTGAAGGTGAAGGTGAAGGTGGCGACAGAAAAGGACAAGAGAGGACAGGCCAGTCAAGAAAAGGAAAAGCCAGGCCAGGAAAAGAAATGCAAGGCCAGGAAACAAAAGGCCAGGAAATGAAAGGCCAGGAAAAGCCAAGAGAGGAGAGGAGAGGCCAAGAGAGAAGAGGGGAGGGGAGGGGAGAGATGGGGAAGGGGAGATTGCTATTTGCCCATGTGAATTGTTGGCACCAGATGGAGTAGGATGGGTAACTGATGGAGTGGGACCTCTGCCTCCTTGGGTGTTCTGACAATCAATGTATTCCAGCACATCAAAAAAATTACATTGCATGAGACATAGTTCTGAAGCCAAGAACTTTGGCCAAGTGAGACATGGGAGATGCACTGTTTCTAGGTGTACTGTTACTATGTGAAGGCTACATCTATGCTGAGAAGTGGACAGCATGTAAGGCACACCAAAACTTGCAGATCATGTTTTCCACCTCTACTGCCAGTTATATTTTAGTGTCAAAGCCTCTCCATAGCAATAAAGAAAACTAAAACTCGGGATGAGTTTCTTGATGCTTTAAAGCAAATCTAGTCTCATTCATTCTGACTTCAGCCCTGAAGAGAAAGAGTTTGCTTGTACTATACACCTTCCACATACTCCAGAGCTCACACTGATACAGTATCTAAGCATAGGGTTGACACAAGAGGATGCACAATATTAGCCAGTTTTATGTTAAGAATGAGATGCAACACTATTGACATATTGTGGATTCTCAGTCTACCATCTGACCTATTTAAGGCGCACTGTATGAATATGTGTCCTCTTGCATGACATAAAGATGTACATCTCTATACCCATCTTACCCTGCTAAGAACAAATGTTAGCTTTTCTTAAGGGATCACAAATATTAATCCTGATCTACCTTAAAAAAAAAATTACCTAAGGGCTATATTTGCATGCTTCCGAATCTCAGCCAAGGAATAGCATTTTGAAGGGTATGGTCTTTCGTACTCTTGAGCTCACAAACCTTAATTTGGTAATGATAAATTCCCCCTGAAAATATTCTTTGGTATGTGAAATTGAACCAAGGAGTGTTCCCCACATTATCCTCTTGCTCATTTACTCAGAAAATATGAACAATATATTGAGTTGTTCACTGAGAAATGAAGTCAAGAAAGACTCTTACTTCGTTCCAAAAAACAAAAAGAACTCTTTGACTCTTATTTTGGGATTTTACTCACAAACCTGGTACATGCAAGGATTTAATAAAACATAAAAACTAGCCTAGTACTTGTTGCAAGAACTCTTTAATGTGACACATAGTATTGTCAGAGGGGTTTATGAGGCTTGGCAAACTTTTCCAGTTAAGTGTCATGTAATATACATGTATGTTAAAAAAACAGTAAGAAAATCTTATTAAAAATTTATTCAGTCTTGGCACTTACTGAATACTTTAATACACATTCAGACTTAATGCAGGGAAAATGGTAGCTGAGTTATTTTTGACATTGAGTAGTTCCTATCTACAATGTTGTCCAAGGAATTAACAAGTACAAAAATCATTTACTAATTGATATTTTCAAAATTATATTAATAACCTTTAGATTCTTTTAAAAATATCAGAGCCTCAAAGAAGCTACTAAGAATAATAGTGCAGGTCTACACTAAAAAATTTGTAATATATTCCTGGTTTATAACTGCCCCAAATTATTTTTTAATGGTACAGTACTTTTTTACTGGCTTCTACTCTGACATATGCAAGATGCAAAAACATTCATCTGGAGTCTGGCAACAGTAACTTTTCCATGACTTTCTGTTCACAGGGCTTCATCTTCTTTCACATGTGTAGAGTGTTCTTACCATTAAAAAAAAGGAAGAATATTTGTAGGTTACAGAATATGCAGAGTTGGAAGGGAAGGATCATTAACTCCAACCCTTAGACCTGCATAGGACCACCCCTAAGAGTCACACCATGTGCCTGACAGTGTTGTCCAAATGCTTCTTGAACTATGGCAGGCTTAGTGCTGTGACCACTTCCCTGGGGAGCCAGTTTAGTGCCCAAGCACCCCCTGGGTGAAGAAACTCTGGGACATTTCTGCCCTCTTACTTCTCTCTTCTTGAATATGTGTGACAGAGCATTTGAAGGAGTTTCTTAGTTAGGATCAAATATAGCCACACAGCCTTGTTCGAAAATACTTATTACTTACATGGTCTACTAATTATGAGTAGTTCCAATAACTTACAGAATTTATCATGTCAAAAAAATCATTAATCTAATGGATCATTTAAGTCCATTACAGTTCGTTGAAGAGTCCAGAACAAGTAAAATATTCAAAATGATATTTAGCAGAAAGTGACAACTTCAATATATCTTAATTTTAAATGTGCATCTCTTATTTTCTTCACTGTTCTTCTAATTAATTTGATCATTTAAAGAAAGTGAAATTAAATTACATTGAAACTGGTTCGTCTACTTGTTTTGTTGATTCCTCAAAATGATGGAAATCGCAGTCGCTCATTCATTCTTACTATTTACGACAATGCATCTGCTAACAGAGAAATGTCTTCTTATTTTTACAGACAACTACATTAATAGGTCTTCTGAAGACAGCTAGACTGCTGCGTTTGGTGAGGGTAGCACGGAAATTGGACAGATATTCTGAATACGGTGCTGCAGTTCTGATGCTCCTCATGTGCATATTTGCACTAATTGCACACTGGCTTGCTTGCATTTGGTATGCCATTGGAAATGTAGAAAGACCTTACTTGGCTCACAAGATTGGTTGGTTGGATTCTTTAGGAGAACAACTAGGAAAGCATTATAATAAGAGTGATGCAAGCTCTGGACCATCCATCAAGGACAAATACGTTACAGCACTTTATTTTACCTTCAGCAGTCTGACAAGTGTAGGATTTGGAAATGTGTCTCCAAACACCAACTCAGAGAAAATCTTTTCCATCTGTGTCATGTTGATTGGCTGTAAGTAATTTTATCGTGTTTTTTTAATCTTATTCTTTTCTTAGTGTTTGAGCAAATGGCTTACCATTCCAAGCTAATAAGATTATAAGCATGCAGCCGGAAGGGCAAATTCCCAGGGAAAGCAATGTTGTACGCAAAAATATGTTGTGACTCATTCAGTGTCAGGAAGTAGTCAAATTGCTTGACTACTCAAAATCTGTTATCCAAACTGTCAGAAGTTTTGTGTTGTGTATCAGTGTCTGTATGCAAATCCTGTATAGGGTAGGAAGCTGAGTTTTGAGTGGATATGGGAAACTATATCCTATCAAATTTGGATAATCGTAATTATATTTTATTTTTTTACTTAAACCCTCAACCTATACATGTATGCATAGCTGTTTAACTCTGCCCTTTGTTCTGAACTGGAACATAGCCTCAGTTCTTTGGGTTTAGTTCTGCAAAAGTCTGTAGAACTAGGTGAACCCAATTTACAGTGCTAAATTCAGGACCACAAGTCTCCAAAGACTAAAATTACCAACTGGATTATGATTTCGTGTTCAAGCCTCATCTGCTAACTGAGTAGGTACTGATAAAATCGAATCAGTAAAAAGCTTTAGGTAAATTAATTCTACATTTCTGAAAATGTAACTACTCTCATCTGAGCTGTTCTATATGCAAAGTACATTGCAAGAACTGTGGCATCATCTGCAAAAGCCAATGTTATGACTTAAGTAAGTTTTTTTTCTGTTTAATCCAGCATTAATGTACGCTAGCATTTTTGGAAATGTATCTGCAATAATCCAAAGACTCTACTCGGGAACTGCACGATATCACATGCAGATGCTACGAGTGAAGGAGTTTATACGCTTTCATCAGATCCCAAACCCTCTACGGCAGCGCCTTGAGGAATACTTCCAGCATGCGTGGACATACACCAATGGCATTGACATGAACATGGTATGTTGTTCTGTTTTTTAGGCAGAGATGCTGAGGAATGGATCGATGCATGAGAATTTAGAACGAGATTGTAAATTTTTATTATTTATAAGTTGTAAAAGTACAAACTTAAGAAGAGGAATATACAGCAAGTATTGAGAACCAAGTCAATACAAGTTGGCATCCAAACACTTATCTGCCTGGGTTAATCACAAGCTGTATCAGATATTGGAATTATCACTGTGCTTGAGAACTGCAGGTGACTATTGCATAAGCTTAAATAGAGGAAAAAAAAATCATAGGCTTCTTATTTCAGACATACCTGTCCCAGAATTTTATTTGTTCTTTGGCCTGATTTTCCACTTCCAGTATCAAATATGAGTACTTGTGGTGGTGTCTACAGAGTTACTATTCTACAAAACCTGTGGAGATCAATTCTTTTTCAAAATCCTACTGTTTAATTTAGAACAGGTATATTGGGAGGGAGTTGAAGAGGCAGGTTTGGTTGCAGGTTTAGTTGCAGGTTTAGTTTTTCAAGGTGAAATATTTGAATCACATGATAGTCTGAATAGTAGTTCCCTTGCATTCACAATCACATAGTTCTGCACCGAAAATCAACACAGCATTACTAACCATTTAGTCAACCACAGAAACACGTTTCTAGGAAGTAAGAAGGCACAACACTCACATTTTCTGTTCTTGATTAAACAAACCCTGTAAACTCTCCTTATATAAATATATATTATGTGGCCAACTGAAAAGGAATAACAATCTGCTAATGAATAAAAGTAAGCATCTCTATTTCTGGTTTATTTTCTGGAGACAGCAACTTTTTTTCTGAAAAGTTGACATCTATTTGAAGACACTGAGATCATTGTGCATCTTTAGGATCTGTGAATCTGTGTCTCTAGAGGGATGCTTTCCGGAGCTATTCAGAGTCGGAGATTACAGACTTTGCAAAGCTCTCCATAAAGCTGTCAAGAACAAGAATATCTATACATTTTTGTTACCATTTAATTAGAAATCTACCTCCAAAATTCTGACATAAATTCAAACAGTTTCCACATGGTATCTATACATATATTTGTGAATGACTGTCAGAGTGATACACTTTATGCAGTAAGCAGAAATGATGGTCTTGATTAAAAGCTTTCATAAAGCTGAATCACCAACAGTTTGACTTTCCCATTACCATTAAGTAAAGCAGATCTTAAAAATAAGCCAGAAAATTAAATATACTGGGCTTCACCTCCCACTTTGATGAGTGTCCCCTGCAGAGGGATAACATGCCCAGAGCAGGACAAGGATACTTGTATAAACCTCTGCCGGGGATTACTGCAGTGAAAGGCAGCAGCAGTAGCTTCATCCTGCGTGGCACTGAATGGCCCTAATTCCCACTGATAGCAATGGGATTGTGGGGTACTCAGCACTTTGCAGGATCAGGCCCTTAAGCTGCAGGTGGGTGCAGCCTAAGCCTAAAGTAGCTCACTGAATTATTTCTGAAGATATTACAAAATGATGTATGCCTTAACTAATTCATTACTACTAATGGATGTACTAAGAACACCTGTTTCATATGAAATAATAGCTAAAACTGGATGTGTTGTCAGGTGAAATGTTGCATAATTCAGGAATTGGTGTACTGGAATTAGTCTTGGATTTGTTATTAATGTGAAATAACAACTACATGGATTAAATAGACCATATTCTGCAATATGATTGTGAGGCAGTATGGAGGCTTTCTGTTAAATAAAATGTGGAAAAACCCCAGGCTTAGTATCTTTTTTCTGTTATATTTTATTCTTATTCTGTTCACAATTCTATCCCTCAAGTTTTATGGCAATCACTTAATTTCCATTAAAAGTGAGTTTGAATGTATTACACTTAGTGTGAGGATAATATAATAATTGTGTGATTTATGTTGTACTTATGAAAGATTTATCTCTTTCCTGTCTGCTTCACACCTAAACACATGGAATAACACCACCCACTGGTAAGAGCAGGAGGTATTTATATAAAACTTAATTCCAGTATAAAGTGTGGAGAATATCCATGTTATCTGTCGGGTTTAGAGCTTGTTCAATGCTTTCTAATTTTAATTCTAACTTTTTGCATGATGAAGGTATAGATAGCAAAGGGAAAAAACCAAGTAGAATCAGATGTGGGGCAAAATGGTTACTTAAAATTAGCCATTAAAAAATGCTAATCTAACCACATTTATTAATCACTGTTTTACCCCACAACTCAAGTCATGCTTCTCTGTCCAAAAAAGGTCATGTGCATATTGGTTTGCATTAGATAGTTGCTCTGTAGGAATGTCACTCTGACAAAGTTGCCATGCTGCTGATCATTCTGCATTTTCCTTTCTGTGAATGCTCTTGGTTCAAACCATATATGCATGTTAGCACAAGCACCAACAAAGTTTTATTGGTTATAAGCCATGTGCATATGAGTTGGACTTGCATGTGTTATTTACTAATTTTGCATGAAATATTTGCATTTACACAGAAAGGGCTAATACTGTCCTCAGACAAATGTGTTTGACTCCTACCAATGTTTTTTGCAAACATCTGAAGACAGAATTTCATCCAATATCTTTTGGGGGGTTTTTAGTATGTCATAAGTGAAAGAATCAAAAATGTAGTCCTCTTTCTCTCTCCTTTGAAATATGAAATGCATAATAATTTACATTATATATATGTATATGTACATGCAACATATATACATACATTCATATATATATATAAATAACATTGGAGAATATATTTCAAAAGAAGCTTTGAATTATTTTCATTAATATATTTATGAATTCAGGAAAAGTGGAAAATAAAAAAGTTAAACAAAAACTTTTTTAACCTCAGAAGTAATACTGCACTAAGATTAACCTTGATTTTCTAAAAAAAAAAAATCCTGCACTTTAGATAGAAAACCAGAAGATACTCCTTTATGCTCATTTGAAATAGTTGAACATCAAATTAGCTGTAAAGACTTGCAGGTGAAATATGCTGAGAACCTTGTTTATTTGTTCATTTGCTCCCTTCTGCTTCATCTCTACATCTTTTTGATTATGTTCCATTACATAATGTATTTTGATAAAAACAGTTCCACATAATTATGCATGGACTGGATAAACAGGATTTGGGATTTATTTTAATCTGGATAAAAATCTTGATCTATAGAATAAGCATAATTTAAATCATATCCCTGTGATATACACTGGCAAAATCAAATTAGAAAAGAAAATGCCTACAGAGCATATTGTTTTATGAATGATGCCACCTGTCCCAAAGATTCAAATTCTTTTTAGTCTTTAAACTATCCTGTTCTGTTTTTCCTAAACTCTCTTTGCCTTCTTTTTCACCCTTCATTCCCACGTTATCAGTCCAGCACTGATAACAGCATGCCTATGATGCTTATCATGAAAAAGATGACATATTTAGTGTTCGAGATACTTTTTAAGTTATGCATGTATTTTTACAATCCTGTCCCACCCCTTCCTTTCATGGATCTTCTGGGCATCCAAATAGCTTTACTGGTATATTTTACACTTGAAAAGTGTTCAAAGGAGTAAATAAGTGGGACAAACTTTGAAAGGTATTTAGCCAACTGTATTCGTTAATGAAAATTTTGGATGTGGGACAGGGGACAGATTTTTTTTTTTTATTTTGGATTTTATCCAGTACCATGAAAGGAGAGAGGAAGTCAGAAATGTTATGAGTATATTTATGACTTCTCCTGCAACCATCAAAGCAAATAGTCAATTTTACACTTGTGATAAGTTGTCTCGGCCAGCAGAGCACACACCTATCTTGAACCATCAATGCTACCATAGCAAATAAAGGGCAGGCTCACCATTGCTTTGTTAAGGCATCTTTTCTAAGAAATTGGCCATTGGTACCTAGTTGACAACACTACAATTGCTATTCTTGCTTTTCCTCCTACTGTGATCACTTCTTACAATAAAAACAATTCTACCAATAAAATCATTGCCAGTAATATATTTGAAGCAGAAAATTAGAAAAGTAAATGAAGATTTAAAAAATAGCAAAGAGCAGTTCTTTGTACCATCAGAAGGGTAATGCAAATTAGACCTGTTTGAAACAAAATCTAGTAGTAAATGTTTAAACAGAGATAATGTGTCATCATGTTGGAAAGTGGTCCTACTGTCTGTCTATATGTCAGAATGGAAATTGTAAGACATCTAAACCAGTCAGAGGGTACCTCAGATATAATTAGCTGTAAATCTGTTCTATCATTTCCTATAACAAGACCACTTAAAAAACATGAATGTCTGCATTGAATTGAGTCACAGAAAAGAAGATCCTAGAGAAGGAAGAAGACTCTCAAGAATGTCCATTTAACACTAAATGATTCTTTATCATTCTCCCACTGCATTGTATTCTGTGGTCTAAGTCTCAAAAATAAGAGAAATTAAGAATTTTTCAACTATGATAGTTTTGGAAAGATACAGATCTCATCAGCTGCCAACTTCTACAGACTTTGAACTTTCCTGTTGTTAAGGGCGCCAAGAGTTGAAGAAACAATTTTCTGTCTTCCTCATCCAGCAATGTATCATATCTCAGAAATCACCTTTCAGATGTACTCAGAAACTGAAATAAGATTATAGAAGAGTGATTCACTGCAGCTCCTCTAATTTCGACATGGAAACATCACACATCCATGTTTTAGAAATGACTGAAAACAAAAGATCCTAACTCTTGTCAAACTTCAGCCTCACTGAAAGGTGAATTAGATCATCATCCTCACACACTGCTTCTCTTTTCTCTCAACTGTTGTAAGGAGCTCCTTCATACACTGAAAATTAAAAAAAAAATAAAAAATCTCAGTACGAAGACAAGGATTTGTTCTTTATTCTACCTGGAGCCCAAGAGCTGCTGGAGCGGAATTTTTGCCACCTATGATCTTGAGCATTCTTTTCTAAATTATGAAAACCCTTGGAAATGTTTTGACCTTCTACTTGTAGAAATACTTCATTCCCATAATCAAATCAATTATCAGAGCAATAGTTAATACTAAATTGTTTCTAGAGATAAAGCTGTTGAATTACAGAAATGTTTAGCCTAGATGAAGATGTTATTAAAATTTGAGAGTCAAATGTTTGTGACAGAACTAAACCCCACACTACTCTCTATCAGAGGAAACACCTACTGGGGGACACAGATCCTAACTCAACTATATGCAGCATAATTTGTGCAGTTAAAGAGTCTCAGATAAGCCTTAAAATTAGGCGGCAGGAAGATGAAAATTAAATATATACATTATTTAACCAAATATATGAATTAATATTAATTTCACTTATTCTTACAGAACAAACTAAGAAAAGTTAATTTTTAATAAAAAGTTCAAATTATGCTATTCAAATATTTTGAGAAATTTCAACATTTAGTAATGCCAATGATCAACATAGCCTGAGATCTCTATTATGCACATGGGAACCAAATAGTAATTAAGTATGTGCAGTCATGACACAAAGCATATTTATCCCTGCCTATTTGTACCTTCAGCTGCTCAAATTTTTTGCTGTGTTAGTTTTTCCACAGATCATTTTCTCAAACCATTTCACAAGGAGACATCAAAACAAGTCAGGAATAAAGATAATATAGGGAAGGACCAGAATTCCTTTGCAGTTTATGCAATCTTAAATTGTCAGAAGAACCTGAGAGTCTACCTTTATCTTCCCCTCTATATTCTAGATGCCTGCCATTCATAAACAAGCCTGACTGATTCTAGGACAAGAAAGGTTTAGTGAAGATTAGTTTTGACATACCCCAAACAGATGCACAACACACAAGAGCCCTCTTGTGCTCTCTTCAACTGCTCCCTGACATTTAATGTTTTATCACAACTATATTTCAACAGAGAAAATGTGTGACAGAAGATTATATGCAGAATTAAAGGAATGTCTTTGACTACCATCCTGCAGGGACTGGAGTATGTCTCATTCTAGGAAAGGCTGAGAGAGCTAGGAGTGTTCAGCCAGCCTGGAGAAGTGAAGGATCACAGGGGATCCCATCAATGTGAATAAATACCTGAAGGGAGGGTGGAAAGAAGGTGGAACCAGGCTCTTTCAGTGGTGTCCCAAGACAAGACCAGAGGCCACACACTGAAACAAGAGGTTTCATCCAAACATCAGGAAACACATTTTTACTGTGAGGAGGACTGAGCACTGGTACAAGTTGCCCAGAGAGGTTGTGGTGTCTCCATCTTCGGAGGTATTCAAAAGCCCTCTAGAAATTACCCTGGGTTACCAGCTCTAGGTAGCCCTGCTTGAGCAGGGCACTCAGACCAGTTGACCTTTCCAACCAGAAGTCTTTTCTGATCTCAATCATTCTGTGATTCTCATGGTATGGAATGTGGTATATTCATGTTTAATGACAATTATTGTATCTAATATCCTGGTTTGCTTCAGTTTGGGCACTTTCTAAATGTTTTCTTGGTACAGATGTCAATATCTATTCCAGAACTGAGGACAGAAAACATAAGAATTGTTATGAATTTCATAATTTATCAAAAAAACCCCAAGGTTATCATTGGTCCAAACTTGTCTGAGGTTAAGGCACAAAGATGTGTCCAATTTGTTGTCACAAATGTGTGTGATATATGTGTGAGTGGTACCTTGTTGTCATCCTGGAAAAGCGCAGTTAAGGAGGCTGGACTTACAGGAATGAGATCCCTACTATCCTAACATAACTTTAATCACTTATTCCGTTTAAAATGTTTTACATCTCTCTGAATGACATTTTCCTCCTCTCTAAGCATGCCACAGAGATAAATCAACATTGTTTGACTTGACAGAAGTTTTATTCCAGACAGGAAGAGATAACTGAACTTGGACGTGATAACTATCAGTGAGAGATAATTGGAGCCTATGGTCACAGCATCCTAACTGATTTAACCTTTCTTTCTTTTTTTGTTTGTTTGGGATTTTTTGTTTGTTTGTTTGTTGTTGTTTTTTAAGGAGGCATGGTTAAAGCTGGTTTTACATCTGTGTGTATCTCTTCAACTATGCATGAGTTCTGATGCCAACATGATTCTAACCATGAGAATCCAAGATTTTTCTACCAGGGCCCAGTGGAGTCACACTTGAGGAGATATTGAATGTAACTATAGAGACATGTTAGGAAAGAATGCAGCAATTGAAACTCAAACCTGCATTAAAATGATTTATTAGTTTGGAATTTTTCATTTATGACAATTTTATTAAAGAGCAATTATAGCTTTAAAATTTTAATAATTTTATTTTTTGCATTACCTCGTCTTGCATTCATATAATGTCAAGAATTTTGCTTGCCACATTGGAGTGTGACTTAAATATGTTTAAAGATTCCAAAAAGTGAAAAGAAGTGAAAATCAGTGAAGACTTTTGTTATTTTTAAGCTAATCTTAATATTTTGAAGAGTGCATGAATGACTTTCTAATAGTTAGTCAGTATGTGTACACATACTGTATTGACATTGATTCTCATTTTATAGTAACTAAATATAAGAAATGGAGGTGGAGGTTTGGGTTGGCAAAGTGTTGTCTGTACTGCACAACATACAACTTATTTTGGAGACATCAAATTCTATATAGTGTCAGCTACTGGACTTAGATTAAATACCTCACTACATACAATGTGCATGATATGATAAGCTCCTTTGAGCAATTTGTTTATAACAATATTTTAACCAATTTATTTTCAAATGAGCTTCTTTCTTGCATTTCTGTGCTTGTACTAATGGAGTAATCTCCAAAACTCCACTGGATGTCAATGCTATTTGGTCTTCCTTCTAGACATTTGATAATAAAGAGTAGATGTCTTTCCTCTCTGATGTATAAACCTATTTTAGAGTGTAAGCTCCATGGGGCAGGGACTTTTTAATCACAGATGCTTGAACAGAGCTTGGTGTCTTTCAGATGTTTGGCATATAAATAACTATTAACTAATACGCAATGATTTTAGAACAGTTTCATGTTAAGAATTAATTATAAAAATAACTGTTTCTTTAAAAGAATATCAAAAGTATCTTCAGAAATATATGCAACATTCATGATCTGCATGGTTTTTGCTTAATGGTAAAATACAATCCTTTGAGAAGTCAGGTAAACAGCTTAAAATTAATACAATTTATTCTGAGTTGTGCTTCTGACTTTCTAAAAATTCAAAGACCTTTTCTTGTTAAGTACTTCTGAATTCAAAATACGTTTCCTATTTTATATCCTATAAAAAATGGAGGTTTTCTAAGTTGTATTCAGACAGATTCAAACTAATTCTAAATAGGAGTTCTATACTCACATGACTGGATAACAGTTTCAAAACAAACCCTTGCAATATTTCCCACCTGTATCATTTGACACACATTTGTTTATCACTTTCTTGGTATAATTCAGTAAATAAGATGGTACATTCTATAGCCTTTTTCTTTAAATATAATTACATTAAAATAAAAAGTGTAATTGCTATTTCTAGTGGTGTGATAGTTACTGAAAACAGAGTGGCACCACATAAGCTTTTCATTTATTGTATTTTCTTCTGCTTACTGTTGTTGAATGCTGGCTTTTTCTGAGGATGTATAATTTTCATGTGGTAATGCCCTAAAGCTCATAAAATGTTTGTATATATGTGTGTTAAAACATTCTGTTTGTTATTTCACAGCATTGATTTCCATTAACAATCATAGAAACATTTCAACTCAGTTCAAGGTACTAATATATCCTTCGTAAAACGTATCTTGGCTTGTGTGGACAGGAGCCTCATATCAGAAATGTGTTCATCTTCTTTGTTAGCAAGGGATATGAGCTGTGAATGTCTGTGCAATAGGAGTGAGTGCACAGACCTTTATTGTGCTGAAGTAGGAATTAATATAGCAAACAGTGAAGGCATTTTGGATATATCTTTTTTTTTTCTGTGCAGAAATATTTACATGTTTATAGAAAAACAGTGCAGAGGAGGAACAGGAATGAGTTAAAAGACTGTTCTAATAACAAAGATGCATCCTGTTCACATATCCGTGAGACTTGTAGCATCAGTACAGGTTTGTCATTAGAAATGTGCAACAGTTGCAGCCGGTCCTGGGGAATGCATATGACCCTTTCACACCTTTGACAGCAGGTAACAGGATATAACAAAGGAAGGGTAGTGCCTGATAATGTGACAGCAAGGCAGGGGCACAAGGTGGGCAGTACTCCCATGAAGGCAGTAGCAGAAATGTTTATATATTTGGAAAGAATGAGAGGTAATATTATCCCAGACGATTTAGATAAGCTCACGTATAATGACCACACTGTAAATAGCTCACTTCTTTCCTTCTAAACGAAATTAACATGTTGCCATGGTAGCCAAGAGGAATCCTGTGGTTCTATTTCAGGCAAACTCCCATTGTTCTGAGTAAGATATAAGCAAGGACTACAGAAAGTAGCCCTGTGGTTTGCTGAACTAATCATCTGCCCATGTAAATCTACATTACATCTTTGTTTCAGTGGCTCATGTTGCTTTTTCCAGTAAAAATCAAAGTCCTACACTCACAAGCAAAATATACTTAACATAAAAATCCTAATAAAATGGCTTATCTCTGAAAAATATCTGATCTTCTTCAGATAGCTCTCATTTTACAAATATCATGATTATTTCAGAAGAAATACTGATTTTTTTTTGTAATTAATAAAAAGGAAATAGAGATGTTAGTCCAAATAGGTGAAATTCAGTGAAGCCTCTGACTTCAGCTGTCTTATTTGTTATTTTACTGCAGTACATTCATTCATATACTTCAATACCACTTCTTGCAATGAAACAGACCTTCATAGCATATTTTGCAACCCCTATATAGATTAGCACTTGTATTAATATGCACATTGTATAAACTTTACAATATAGATTACACTATGCACTTGTTCAAGTCTAGTGCTCTGGCAGCTCTTAGAGATACTTCTGTCTGTATCTCACTTCTTTCTTTTTGTCCAGGAAGAAAACATGAAAATTATATAAAGGAATTTTCATAGCATTCGCATGAAATCGTTATGCTTGCCTTTCCAGGTTCTGAAGGGGTTTCCAGAATGCTTACAAGCTGACATTTGTCTGCACCTCAACCAAAATTTGCTTCAGAATTGCAAAGCTTTCCGGGGGGCCAGTAAAGGCTGTCTTCGAGCTTTGGCTATGAAATTTAAGACAACACATGCACCTCCTGGAGACACTTTAGTGCACTGTGGAGATGTTCTCACTGCTCTTTACTTTGTGTCAAGAGGCTCTATTGAAATCCTTAAGAGTGACATCGTTGTAGCCATTCTTGGTAAGTAGATTACTACAAGGCATGCTAAAGGAGTCAAAGATTTGGAAAGAAATATTCATTGATGTTCCTGGGGAAGAAAAATTGTAAATGTTTCACTCACTGTCACTTAAAATCAAGTAAAGTAATGTAAGGAGAAAAGTCTGTATTACTGTAATAATTCGTGTGCACCACAAAGCCCACATTTTTGGGTATCTAAAGGCTTATCTTTAGTCAGATTTCTCCCTAAGTAAAGTGTAAGCTGCAAGTTGAGGCAAGCAGATATCCAATTACTGCAGTTCTGATTATGCTGCAAGAACCAAAGTCAAGGACACCCTTTTCTTGAACAGTAATGAGGATATTAAGACTCAGAGACTGCCCTATAAGCTAACTGGGGGAATCTACTTTAGGCATTTAAAATATCTTCTAGAGGTTTTCAGAAATATGCATTTCTGTCCCCTGGTCATATAGAAAAAGAAGAGAATAACAGATTAATCTGATCTAGGTGTAATAACACCAGTGTTTCTGCTATAGTTCTTATTAACATGTTCTTTTTATATAGCATGGTGAGTTCCTTGGTTTTTTTCCTAATGAAGTTGGCTCAGGGCAATGTTCAGTCCAGCTGGGAGTTCACCTGTGTCACGTGTAAAAAGGGGCAGAAATGGAAAGATTTCTTGTCACCTACATGAATATATTTTTATTTGGCTATAAGTGTCCTCAGAATATCAAAGCCTTTTAAAGCCCCAAACAGTCTGTGTTCATCTCACCTGAAGAGACCCTTCGCTAGACAGATTCAATGCAATGGACAGGACTTTTGATGCTCTGATATGAGGACAGCACTTAATAGCAAGGGAGAACCTTCTTCATAAAATGCTCCTATAAGTTGCTGACAGCACCAGAAACAAACCAGATTAACTCTAGCAATTCCCAAAATAACTTTTATTAATACCAGTATGAGACAACTACTGTGGGTTTAGCGTGTCCGGTGATAATGTTTAACTGCATGACTGAACTTAACTAATAACAAAAACCCAAAACCCAGAAGCAGGCTCCACAAAACAGCAAAACAACCTGAACCTCAATACAAAACTCAAGCAACAATACAAAACTCAAGCAATGACAAACCACGACAGATCAATTTACCATGCAGAGAACAAAATCTAAACACACAATTTAACACAAAGCCAAAAAGAAATACTATCGTCCTCTCCCACTAACTACACATGTTAACTCACTAAGATAAGGAACAGCACACCCTAAAGCAAACCACTAACAATGAGTCAGCAATAAAGTACAGTGTAACAAACCAAAAATAAAAAATAAAAAAAGCATATAAAGTAAGAGATGCATAGACCCGGTAAGTTACTAAGTGTAGGGCAAGGTAAAATTAGNATACAAAACTCAAGCAATGACAAACCACGACAGATCAATTTACCATGCAGAGAACAAAATCTAAACACACAATTTAACACAAAGCCAAAAAGAAATACTATCGTCCTCTCCCACTAACTACACATGTTAACTCACTAAGATAAGGAACAGCACACCCTAAAGCAAACCACTAACAATGAGTCAGCAATAAAGTACAGTGTAACAAACCAAAACTAAAAAATAAAAAAAGCATATAAAGTAAGAGATGCATAGACACGGTAAGTTACAAAGTGTAGGGCAAGGTAAAATTAGTATCAAAGTAGCCAAGTATAATTAGTAAATAAGGTATCTATGGGGTAAAGGCAAAAGTTTTCATGTTACGCACATCAGCTCCCTATGCCCTCACACAGCAGCAGAAACCCAGGTATTTGCAGGGCAGTACCACTATGNAACAGCACACCCTAAAGCAAACCACTAACAATGAGTCAGCAATAAAGTACAGTGTAACAAACCAAAACTAAAAAATAAAAAAAGCATATAAAGTAAGAGATGCATAGACACGGTAAGTTACAAAGTGTAGGGCAAGGTAAAATTAGTATCAAAGTAGCCAAGTATAATTAGTAAATAAGGTATCTATGGGGTAAAGGCAAAAGTTTTCATGTTACGCACATCAGCTCCCTATGCCCTCACACAGCAGCAGAAACCCAGGTATTTGCAGGGCAGTACCACTATATGTCTCCCAGCCTACAGCTTCTCACACCAGAGACTGCAGTTTGGAGCCCCACTCTCCCAGGGAATGATAGGCTGGACAGAAAAACAGTTGTGCACAACTGCAGCCAAAAGAAAACCTTCTGTGTGCCCACATCTGTTGCATGATCCATGAGGCAGGATAGTGGCTCCAGTTAATAAGTCTGTGGTATCATGAAGAATCTGCAGAAAAAAGAATAGCAGATGCTACAAATGAAAATTACTCTACAATGTAATCACAAAGAAACCTAACAAAGTTTATCAATACTTAGCCAAACATTTTTAATTCATTCCTCTTTCTGAAAAATGTCCACACAGAAATGAACATGAAAAACACTCAGCCCTTTGTTCTGTGGAGCTGGAAAGACTTCAGTACAACATGGATGAAGTTTTCACTCTCGAAAAATATTGCAACTTCATCAAAGAAATCAAAGACTTCTGAGAAATGTTGGGTGTTTTCCCAGTTTTTTCTCAAATCATCAGCACTGTCTTATGTGGATGAGATGAGTCTGATCAGTATTGACATGACAACTGTCATTCTGTGTCAAATCCTTAGAAAATAAGCTGCCTTTGGAATCTACCATCTCTTGCAGCTTTGCAGACAAGATATAAAAATACTGCAACCATGTCAATACTCTGACTGAAGAGAAGGTATTATATGCCTTGAATAGGGCTCTCTGCATTCATATACATTTGGTCCAGAAGGACTATACTGGCCAATTGCTGTTATGTTACTGACTCCTGTTACATTTCATACCTTTAACTATCTGTTATGTCTACTGAGCTGTATTTGAGGAAAGAAAAGCACTAGTGTTTGATCTGAAGATTTGAAATGATGAAAAAGTGATCTCTTTTGTTGGCAGTTTATTTCCATATTTAATCATCTTTATTTTTAAAAATGTGTGCTCTAGTTCCATTATAAAATTACCTTTCTTCAGTTTCTTTCTATTGGTTCTTGCTAGGCATTCCTTCTTGTATTCTAGAAGTCTTGACTACAAGTAACTTTTCCTCTCTAAAGAATTTATGCAATATAATCAGGTTATCTCTTAATCTTCCTATGTTTTTTAACATCCTCACAGTAAATCACTCCTTAAATGATTTATTTGCATTTTTAGCTGCTTACTCACCCAGTTTCCAACTTCTTTTTTAGAAATTGGAGAAACCAGAACTACTCTTAGTAACATAATGTAAAACTCAGAGAGGCAAAATCCCCCCCGTATTCTTTTTTACCAGGCTACCATTTGTCCCTTGCTATGACTCCTATTATTTTCCACAACTGTTTTCCTAGTTCCCCCTCAATTCCTATCTGGCAGGTAGCCCTGAAACCCTTACTTTAGAGCATGTTTTCACTGGTCTGAGGCTGCAGCTGCTCTGCACTGACGAAGGTCAGGTGAAGATTTGGCAAAAATGAGCAACTCAATAGAGATGACAATTTTAACAAACAAGTACTGTGAATGTGTCACCACTGACTGAAAGAACCGTAATGGTATCAAAACAGAGGCAGCCATATTTGAGGAACTTCTACATCTCAGAAGTTTTGCATTCCCTCTGAAAAACATAGTGTTCTACTGAAATCTATTTCAAGTATGGTCAGTTCCTTCATGTAATTCTTTTAAAAATTATATTACAGGCCAGATAGGTCCTGTACCAGACTGAGCAGTAGAAATGGCGTCTTTGACATCATAACAGTATGATTTAAATCACCAAATAATGTTTTACAAGCAAGGACAAAGGAAACTCTAGTCATGTTGTTTTGATGAAACTGAAGAAAAATTGTGATGAAGCCAAATTTTCCTTTCACTTAGTCCAGTTCTATGCCTATGTATTTTTATTTTTTTAATAATTTCACTTTTAGTATTTAATAATAATTTTTTTTCCTAAGAAAAATGTATGTGTAATGGTAATCTGATGGTATCACTTCATGCAAAATCAAGTATTATAGGCCACTATCATAAAGCAATACAACATTCAATTTAATGACTTATTCATGTTTAAAATAATAACCTCCATCTGCTTTTCTTTCTGCAGGGAAAAATGATATTTTTGGAGAGATGGTACATCTTTATGCAAAACCAGGAAAGTCAAATGCAGATGTGAGAGCTTTAACTTACTGTGACTTACATAAGATCCAGAGAGAAGATCTACTAGAAGTTTTGGATATGTACCCTGAATTTTCTGATCTCTTCCTCACCAATCTAGAGCTGACTTTTAATCTGAGAGATGAAACTGCAAAGGTACATATAATAAGTGATTTTTTTTCTTCATACTGGGCCAAATCTGCCCCACATTAATAAAACTTGAAAATAGCATTTGAAAAACCAAGGCTACAAAATTTAAAAGCTAAAATCCTGAGGCCAAATCCTTTATTAAAAAAATATCCTCACCTGATTGGTCCTACTGAAGTCAGTTAAACACAGCAGAAGTCAATGAAATTATTCAGATGATGTTAATCTAACAGGATTTGGTTCTATATTTAAATAGTATTAAAGCTTCACCCAGGGGGATTTTGTTAATTCCATGGAAAATATGGCTTTTTTCAGATGACTCTAGCCTAGGTCACCACAAGGGGAACTTTTGACACTAAATATAATTGTACATCCATAAAATAAGGATAAAACAGATTATACAGATTCATTATGTGTCTAGCAATAAAAGATATTTAATTGCCTTTCAAACATGAATTGTTAATTCTCTTATCTTGGAGTGCACTCTACCTACTAGGAGACTAAAAACTTACAACGGCCCTTTAAAATTTCACTCAGTCTTCTGATTTGCAAGGATTTCTTGGTCTCTACTACAATGACTATGCTAACTGTCCCATTTTGCACAAGTTGCATCTTCAGGACAGTCAAAAAATTACCAATGACTAGTTTATATCTCATTATTTCTGAGGTACTGCCGTTTTGTGGTTTCTGACTATACTTTGAGGAAAATCAGAGGTTCAGTGAGAAGGAACCAACATAATTTGGCCTCAAAGGCCTTCTGAAAAACAAGAAGACATGAAGTTTTAGGCTCTAAGTGATAGGGATATCTTCAATAATTACATGTGGATCTTTATTTTTTTAAAAAGTTTTAAAAATATAACTTCTGACACGAAATATCACTTCTTTTTGTGATGACACTTTTTAATAAAGGATCTTCCTGAAAATAAAGGGCCAATTATATTCTTTATTTTCAGTTATCCTTTTGTACGTGTTGTAAAGTCATAATTATTAATTAAATGTGAAACATAATACAATGAATGTATAGTCTAGAGATAAATTTAAGTTAAAAGTGAATGTTCACATATTTGAAAAATTCCTTAAGGATAAATTCACATTAATGATTTTAATCTGAGCAATTATTTCTTGCAGTTACACTGTCATCAATGTTTTATCATTATTTCTTCCCTAGATCTGAGAAAATGGAAAAAAAAATCCATCTTCTGTGCTGTAAAATACAAAGAAAGTTCGCACTGCTTATGTACCTTAGAAATTCATCAATTGTTATTTCTTACTGCTGTACCACTCACTAAATAAAAATCATTATTCTTCACAGAGGCGAGGAAGGGAGGAGAGGCTCACCCTTGCTTCTGAGCTTGCAAAATCACTGGGTTTAGCAATTCCACTTATTTTCCACTGTCTATTGCAATCCAGAAAATCATCCCCCAAAAGACACAATGAGCACATTCTCATCTTCAAACCGTCACTCAAATCTAAATTTGTTGTCTGAATAATAGATGCTTCTGCCTCAACTTCTGCTCCTGTCCTCCTATTTGTGGAAAAGTATCTTTTCCTTCCTGCAGTTATTCTACCGGTGGGCCACCACTGAAGCATGTTACTCCCCAGGTTTACAACGAAGAGAATAGAGAAAGATGTGAACATTTGCCACTTCTTTCCCTCTGTCCCTCTCCCACATGCAAATTGCTTTCTTGAGTGGTATGGGAAACTTCCCCAGCACAGGGAAGGGAAGTAGGTTAAAGCCAATGCCATGGCTACGTACACAAAGAGCACAAGTGATGTTATACTTGCTTATTTGTAAATTTCTAAGTTTTAGATAAGTAGAAAGGAGTTAAATGCATCTTGTATTTATTACGGAAAAAAGCGCAGCCTGTAAGATTGACAGAAAAAGACAACATTGGGTTCTGATGTGGAAATAAGTATCTCAATGATCTAACTCCGGATAGAAAGGAAGTAAGGAAGGAAGGGTCTAAAAAGATAGAATAAAGAGGGGTCAAGTGCCTGATGCTTGTCAGCCTTATATTTACTGTTGTAAAATATAACCTTTATAATCATTACTATGTAGTTAAATATAAAAATAATTGCAATCAGTTACCACATTACTTCTTGCAATAGTATACATTCTCTGTTAGAGGTTATTTAACCTTTTTCATTAGTTTCTCTAAGATTACTTAAACCACATCTGTGCAAGTTCATGGAAGCTGATGACACATGAACACATGCATTTCCATGTAAACTTATTATCAGGTTAATTTTATTTCACCATGAGGTGGTGACATTATTGGGTTTGGTCAATTCGCATAAACTTTTTAATGTTAGCCTTGGGCAATACCATTAGCTGGGGATGGAGAAGCTGATGCAGACTGACTGTAATATTGCCTTTCTTAAAGCCTGAACATGATTAATAGTCAATCATCTATTGCAAACCTGCCCTCTTTAGATGGGACTAATCTGTCATTTTGTTTCATATTTCATTAAACAAGTCTGACCTCGTAATAAGATCACAAACTACTAATGATACGGATGGAGAGAACTGCAAACTACGAAGACGGAAATTGTCCTTCCAAAGTGAAATAGAGAAAGGTAATTAACTTCATTTTTTACATTAGACAGCACTGCTTCATTATTCATTGGTATTTCACTTGGTAATGCTGGGTACATTAGGGTCCCATGTTGGCTGTTACTGTAGCAGCCCTTGAGGATCCAGATAGGCAGCAAAAATTCTCTGTGCATTATCCCCTACATGCTCATATATAACTGGAAGATATATGTTTCACCCTTCCATGATTTCACATCTATCTGTGCAGAGCTGTTCAAATATTAAGCTGCCTTACTGCCTTTGAGATATACATATATATTATCTCTTAAATAATATTTATTTTCTGAGGCATCATGTTTTAAACTCTTTGGAGAACCTAGTCTGTTGGATTATTTGGAAAAGTGCTTTGTTGAACTTAATGCTAGGTAGTGTTTCTCCCTGGAATTAAAATATTTTAAAATTAAAAATTTAAAATATTTCACTACACAGTAGGTTCACCATAGATTTTTATTCATATGGTAATGTGTAAAAGGTTGTCCTGACAAAAGTTCAGGTAATGTTTCATGTGCTTACATTCACCTCAGTGGCTTTCGGGACTAATGAAGGAAAACTCAGTGAAATATTAAACCATTTCATCAATATTCAGTACTGCTAAATACCAGGAACTGCAGACAGTAGCGATGGTCAAACAGCAGCAGTCATGAAGACACCTAAACTGATACTCGTAGGATTTCCATGTTTATGCAGGAAAAACACAATTCCTTGAATGACATCACACTTTTATGGTCAAAAGGGTTGTCTGACAAATTACTGGGTTTGGTATGCCTGCCTTTCACACCCCACAGATAATTTTCAATCCTAATGCAGCATAACACCAGTTTATAGAGTGGCAGAGTAGCTGATAATAAATGGGAACACTTGAAACATACATAGCAGGTAGAACACTCAATGAAGGAAGGCTCTAATCCAGTGTGGCTACTCAGAACAATGACATTGGTGTTTGATCAGAGAAGCGCTTTTAGGGCAGGAAGCCAAGACTGACAACAAAACTGTCAGGAAAATGTCCCCTTGAAACATTCAATCTGCTTTTCACAAAGAGTCTGTTGACAGAAGTGCTTTGCCTGACTAACATTCACATTTCTTATGAGAAAACATATGCTGCTACCTAGACAAGATGGAAGTGATCTTTCATGTTGTGCGTGCTGCAGAATCACAAATAGGCTACTCAGGTGTCAATGTGGTTCCAAGATCCCCAGGCTTTTATTGTTCTTGCCCAGTCGACTACACTGAACATCTTCTTTGAAACATTTATTTACATTACTTTTGAAAGAATATCATTTCCCACTGCTTTCCTTCTGAAAAAAAGTATTTCCACCATTGGGGAAGAAGACACAAGACTGACAACAAGCTCCTCAGTCCTAGCAATGATTGTATAGCACCTGGTAATGTCTCAGTTAGACAGAAGTGAGGTATGTTGGAAGTCCATCTGAGGAAAAGATGAAATTGTAAGAGTCCTTTGCCAAGAACTGCATACACTTTTGGCCCAGTGGTTATTGCCCCTCTCTGGTCTCTGTTCAGAACCCCTACATTTTCCCATAGCTGCAGCAAACACCTCATAGTCATAGATCTTCAGTGCCCTTTTCTGTGGCTCATCCTACACCCTTTATGAGGCTGTAGAGTACTAGACGTACTACTGGCTTGTAAATATTCTATTGATTTCAACCCTTTAAATGTAAGAGGGAGTGATACCGTATTTTGATCCAGCATATAACGATAAATATTTGAGGATCATCCTGCAGAGTTTCTCAGAAGAACTGAAGTAGAAAAGACAGAGTTCCTGAACAAAGGGCTGGCAAATATCTTTCTGGCCACAGTATGCTAAAAGATAAAAAATATGTGTTATATGACTAATTTTAACAATCATATTTTTATTTCAGAACTACAATTTGAACAGGATAGAGCCACTCAGCATTCTCACTTATATTTTCTGATATTTTATTTTGTAATTACTTGGGGGTTGCTCATGAAACGGTCTTCTTTCTGGCATTCTTTACTTTGACCTGTTGACCTGCTAGCATATTATGCAGCTTGAAATTGTATTGTTTCCATCTTTAGTGTAATCTTCAGGGTTTTCTCCATTTTGGAGTGCTAAAAATGGGACTGTGTTATCTCAGCCTTTAGTTCATGCTAGCCTGATTTAGACCTTGTTGCCATGGTAACTTCCTGTGTGAGTTTTATCAGGGGTTAAACCAAAATCAACACAGCTCTCTGTTACGCATCTGCAGTTAGTACCACTATTTTTCCAATTTCCCTCTCACTCATCATACACATATTTCTACCTTTTCTTACCTGTGTCAGCGAAAATTGATCTTAGCTAGTAAAGCGAGTAAGGGCTTCTGTCATATGACTTTAAAGGGTACAAGACTATTGAAGGGACCAGCTTATTCTCTGGCTTCCAGAACGGGTTGCAATACCACAAGAGGTCCCCTGCAGAAATTAATACACACACTAGATACTGGTTTATACTTGCTCCCACCCAAGAGAAATTCACTGCAGGTCTTTAAGAACAACAGATGATACTTCTTGCACAGGTGCAGGTGCAGACTTAGCCAGTTGCCATAGATGCTTGACAGTCAGCCAAGAAACTCTCTTTGTGACTGCTTAAAATTAGCAGCACTCCTGCCTGGCAGTTCCAAACAAAGCTCTCAGCTGGGCTGGCAAGTTAGTGGCCTGCTGAAAAGACAGACAACAAGCTTCTCCATCTATATGCAGTTGTCATTTTCAGCAGTGCAGAAGACAGTCCTTTCTTGCACATTTCTCATTTTCCCCCAGTAGTTCTGTGGAAGTTAGCTAATTTTAAGGGACATACATTCTGGCAAAAAGTTGCTGTTGCTCAGCTAGTTCTGAGTGCAGATCTACTATCCTGTGCTGAATGGGGCATCACTAGAGTTGTTTACATCAATATGAAATTCAATATACAGGTATGCAAAGTGTAAATAGGCTCAATGAGAGCCTGAAAACTTGAGGATTTGAAAAGACTTCTCTGGATTTCAAGCATTATCACTTTTGCTAGCATATTTTTTAACTTTTTTTAATGTTGGCTCTAAAATCTTCATCTTCTTGGGGTGGATCCAGTGTTAACTGGCCCAGGAAACTCATAACAAGGAAATTTTAGTTTCATGGATGTGGTTTTAAAAGGCCACAAAAGAAAGTTCTCACAAAATCTTGTTACACTGGGTCTTGCACTTGCCCATGCTGCCACAGGCTGTAACAACCGATTGTGACATAAAATACATCTTGCAGTGTTTCATTTTCAGAATATTGTTAACTAAGTAAACTCAGAGTGCTTAATTTTAATGGGAAGAGTTTTGTTTCCTGACCAGAATTTTCAAAAAGTGTCTACTGATCTATTCTCAAAGAAAGCACAGAAGCCAGAGTTCTAATAAACTTCTAACTGAATCTTGACTAGTATAACTACCTTAAGTGTGTGTTGCTTGTAGGTATTACTCAGGTTAAGAAGCCAAACCTTATTAACCCAGCTTTATTACACAAGGTATCCAGAGGCCATGGCTCTGGATATAGAATACAAGGAAACCTTTCAGGGACTGGTTCTCCTGCATAAAACTATGAAGTGGAGTGGTACCAAGAGAATGGAGAAATACCCCCTGCCCCTATTCTTTCCCATTCTTGTCCCCATTCCCCAGCTTATTTATTTTAATGGTTACTTTATGAATAGATGACTCAGCCAAGCACTGTGCTGTGTCCCCAGAAAGAAAGTAGGGTAAGAATCTGGAGAAAAATTCAAGCTGTTACTTAACTGTGTTAAACTGTTAGCATTATGCTGATGCAGTTGGCTTGGGCTTAATTAGAAAAGAGTATCTAATATTCAGACAGAGTGTTAGGTCCTTAAATGGCCAGGAAACAACTATGATATTGGCAGGCAGCATATAGCTGGAAATGAGATCTCATGTCCCCAGAATCTTACCTTAAGCATGAAAGCCCCAAGAAAAAAGGACCTTGTCATCAGAAAGCCCACCAGCACAGTGTCCCTCTGGTCCTGTTATTGTTATTGTAATTGCTGTTACCACAGAGCCTAGCAGCCACCTCAGGGAGCTTCCACAGAAGAGTTTTATTTTCTGGAGTTCCTTCCAGAGAGGCTGTTTCCAAAAGCCAAATCTGATCAAAATGTTGTGTGCTGTCATACACACCTATAGCCATGCTTCGGAAAAAAAAAGTTAGTAATAATCGTGCTACAGTGAAAGCTACATTCATTGTAAAAGAGAAGAGAATTCTAAAATTGATAGCACTAGTTTATTTCCTGAGGTATAAATTAAGAATTGTCCTTCCATCATTATCTGATGAGCATTAAAGCTGATACAAACCAGAGAGAGCAAATAAAATGCAGAGAGAAGGCTGTCACTCCATCCCTAGCATCCCATTGTACTGAAAATTGCACAAAAGATAAATGAAGGATTTAATACTCACTTCTACTTTGAAATTCTTGGCTTTTTAAATGTGTCTCAAATTCAGTTATTCAAAAGTAGTTCTTTTCTAAGTCCATTTAAAAATTGGAACATGGATCCTTATGGAGAATTTACCCAGACTTTAGTCCACGTTGAGGGGGGAGGTTTCAGTGTCTTCTGCTGTTCCCCATTTCCAGAATCAGCCAAACTTTCATAGCTCAGAGAGGAAACACAGCAAAGGACACGTTAACTCACCAGACTCTCACAAGCAGCACTGATACAGAACAATAATTCCAACAATTCTCTCCAGTACAGATAATTTCCCCCACCATCACTATCCAGTCTACTGAAACCTTTCACCAAAATTGTCAAACCTTGCTACAACAGTGGAATGTGAATAGTTCATATCTATATTTATATCTATACCCATAGTATATTTAACTAGTTTAGGCTTAGGACCTCCCAAATTATGAAGGAAATTGGAATTAAAGGAAGCTTCCACTATTAAAAACAATCACAGAAAAAGAACTCTAAACCTTTTTATTACTGAGAGAAGAAAATGTTTTAGCCTTCCTAAAATACTTCCAGTAACCTACTTTTCTTAGTAATAGGGATCTTCCTGCATAGTTACAAGACAGACAACATTCTCCCTTGGTGTTAGTCAAATACCACACACATATCTGACAGCACACTTGCAAGGAGGGGGTCCTACAAGGTGGGAAATTTGAAGGGAAATATAATGAGTAGAAGTGAGGAAGAAGGAGGAAAACAAATATGTGCTGAAGACAGTAAGAATTTCCAAAGCTTCAGTTTGAGGAACCATTGTAAGCCTTTGGCACAGTTTCAGGTTTGGAGGTCTGACAGGACTACAGACATCTAATTGAAGGTACTGAAGCAGGACTTTCAGATACACAAATTCATGTGCCTGGTGGAACTTCAGACAAATTACAGATTCACAGAATGACAGAATATGCCAAGTTGGAAGGGACCCACAAGGATCATTGAGTCCAACCCTTAGGCCTGCACAGGACCATCCCCAAGAGTCACACCGTGTGTCTGAGAGTATCATACAAATGCTTCTTGAACTTCCTCAGTCTTGGTGCTGTAACCACTTCCCTGGGGAGGCCATCCCAGTGCCCAACCACACTCTGGGTGAAGAGCCTATTTCTAAGATCCAATCTAAACCTCCCCGGACACAACTTCAGGCCATTCCCTCAGGTCCTGTCACTGGTCATCACAGAGAAGAGATCAGTGCCTTCCCCTCCTCTTCCCTTCAAGAGGAAATCATTACTGCAGTGAGGTCTCCCCTCAGGCTCCTTCTCTCCAGGCTGAACAGACCAAGTGACCTCAGCCACTCCTCACACGGCTTCCCCTCCAGACCCCTCACCATCTTCATTACCTTCCTTTGGACACTCTAAGAGCTTAATATCTTTCCTATGCTCTTCAACCAAGCATACCTTCTACAAGACATCTCTTTGTCAGCCCCAGCTTCATAAAGAGGCATCAGGCACTCCCAGCAATCTGTGATCTGGAGAGCTGTGTCTGCCATCAGCAGGTCTGCCTGGCTGGAGGTCTCTGACACGGCTGGTCCAGTGACTCCCACAGCTCTAAGGGACTGAGCTCGACGGTGTGTCAGCACCATAACTGAGGAAGCTTAAACCAGTATGTTAATAAGACTGGGGCTAAAAGGATCTTTTTGCTCTTCCTTGCCTTATTTCTTCTTTCTCCCAGCCTATGAAATGTCTCAGGAAATGTGTGTGCACTTTTAAGAACTATTGTCTCTGCCATATTCTGAAAATGGTCAGACTTTTTTATAACTGCATCTGTTTCAAAAGATTATTTTTAAGGCAAAAAAATCTCAGATGGAAAGAATTTACTTTCAGTTGTTCTTTGTTTCACCTAAGTTCTGCTGGACATTATGCTAAGCAAGGGTATAACTATAATATGATGTTCACAGAAGGAGAAATTGCAGTAATGTATTCAGTCCTCATCACAAAAATCTGGTGTTGTTACTAAGTTAATTTTTTAGTAAATATGTGATGACTTCAGGGTTCATTACATTGTGGGTTTGTTGTTTTGTTTTTTTTTTTAATTTCTAAACTGTATAATTCTGTGGTCCTCAAATTTGAAGAAATATCCTTATCACTGAGTAGGCACTGTGTGCTTTACCACTTCCTCTAATCATAACTTTCCACTATTAAAAATGAACTGCGGTGCAACTAACCATCAGATGTCCCCACCTGCAGGGTCAGAACTCCAAGCCTGGCTATAGGCCAATTTCATTCTGAGAGACAAGAGCTCCATCACTAAAATTCAAGGTTTATAAAAGTCTTAGGTTTGATTAAGTGGATTCATGGTAAGTTATAGTACTTTCTGATGTTTGAGAAGAGTTAAATATCTCTATAGACAAGACCAAAATCAGTTTTCAGACAAATTTGCTGGTAGCAAAGATGGAGTAGCTCTCATTTAAAATGTTGCATACAAAATCAAGGCCTTAATTTTATCTATTCCTCATCATATGTTTGTAAAGATTGTGGCGATCATGTCCTCTCACTGGAAAATAAATCCACTAAAGTTTCTCATACTGTTTACCATAAGACTGTTTACATTATTTTATTTCATATATGTTATGTTTCATATATTGCTACATGTTATATTGCATATAACAATTTCATTGTTGTAAGAATATATTTTAAAGGAATACAAATTACTTTAACTTTTTTCTTTTATTCTTAGATAGAGGAACAATATGGCAAAAAGGTTCCCCATGTTGCTTCACCATAGCAACACTTACCTACTGAATGACCAGACACAGTTGCTTATTCATTTTCATGTTTACAAGCAGTCAGCTTTCTCCTTTTTGATACTCTTCCATTTGCCAGTCTATCAGAAGGCACTCAGCTATATTTAGAAATGCACTTCATACCAGTCACATTCAAATAAGTATGAAGCAAACAGCAAGGAAAAAAAAATAGGGAGCATTTTAACTAGCCGTTTAATGATCCTAAACTCTTGCTCCACATAAAGTACTGCTCCACATTACCAGTACTTTTTGATACTGGATAAATAACGTGATGTTCGTACACCACTAAGTGAAAAGCAGTGATTCCAGGAATCAGGATTACCATTTTCCCTGATTGATGTTATGCTCCTCTTCATCTATATGAAGAAAAACATAGGCATGGTTTGAACATCAGCATTCAAATAAGGCATCAAAAGTTTCAGATTTTTTGATGCCTTTGAAATTTTGCACTTTTTCAACCCTGTTTCTGGCATTGTATTTAACATACTATCTGAAATATTTGCTCACTGATTTTCCTTCAAAATAGTAGCTGCCTGTGGTGTATGGGTGGGCACACAGGCATTTTTCTGCTCTCTGACAAGGTAGCAGACATTTTTAAATTAAAAAAACATGTCAAATAGTCATGATGACAAGAAAATATTTTGTTCATACATAGAAAGACAGATTGACCACCACAGGAATATTTGTGAACATCACACAAGCAAGAGCTTCTAACAGTGGAATCAAAATACTTGCTGTGAATCTAAAGATGGCCAGATCTTTGAACCATTAACCATCCTTTTTTCATCCAGGTCACAGAGTGCTTTCTGCTTACCAAAGAATGCTCTTGGTGTAGAGTAAAATAATATGGTAGGTTTTTTCAAAGGAAAGGGAAGATGTCATTTCTGCTGAACAGATTTATAGTTATGCAGATCATGTCAATGATGAGGATAATCTGTTTCATGGTTTGGAATATAAATTGCTTTCTGTGGGAGTGAGGAAGTCATTCACCTCATTTCCTTCACAAAATTGAATTTATCTCGGCATCTTACAGAGCTTCTTATTGGATGGCTGGAAGGGGCGTAAAAATCTACCACTTTTGAAACACAAGGCTGCATAGTTAGTCTGATTGAGCATGACAAATTGCAGTTAATGAAATTACAGCAATATTAAACCACACTGCTCCACATGTAGTATATTACTGACACTTTCACCAATATTGTTTGCAACAGACTAATATATTAAGAGAAAATGTGTCTGGATCATGCAGAGTAGCACTGTCTGAATAATGCAAAATTTCAATACAAGACCATGTGACACAAAAGAAACCTGTCTGATCTCTTGTATCCATCCCTCCAAGCTAGATTTTAATGCCCATTTTCTGTGAGTCAGGGTCATAGCTATATGGCCCAGACTTGTGATAACCCCATTTCTTCCCCTCCTTTGCCAGTGCACGCGCGAAAAGCAGGACACAATGCTTCCGATAATTACTTTGAAAAATTTGGAATTTTCAGATAGCAAATGTCAGAGGACACTGCTTGTAAACTTGGCAGGCATCCATAACACATAACAGGCTAAAACAAGTCTCATAAAGAGTGTAAATGATGTTTGCACATTTCTGGTTAAGGAGGAAGTTACGAAATAATCATCTTCAGTAAAACGCACTTTCTAGCAATCAGAATCAGAGAGTGAAACTTATCTCACTGGAAAAGGAAAGAGGAAGCACTAGGACTGGGGGCAGGAGGGAGGTGGGGTTTAATGATTCTGTTTGGAAGCAGAATAGAAAGGAAAAAAAGAAACCCTTTGAAACCTGTGTGACAGAAAGTGAACTTATCCATACACACACAATAGAAGACTTCTCTTATGGAAAATTCATTCCAAAACAATGACTGGATGTCATTACAAAAAAGGAGAAATTGGAGAAATTCACATTTTGAATAAAGCACTGCTTAAATATTATTTGTGACTTATTTTTCACTCAGCTAAGGTGTTGAGCTGAGGTACAGAGCTTGCATCATCATCAGGTCCTGAAGAGTCAAGAGAAAAGAGCAGTTTCTATTTTAATTCATACTGTAGGTGCAGAGTATCACAAGATTATCTTCCAGACAGAAGAATCTTCAGCGTTAAATATAAGTCCATTCAAAGGAAAACAACTTTGACTCTCTGAGTGGAGCCAGATGGCTAGAATATAAAGCAACAGCAGTAAAGCCAAAGATGTCTATTTTGAAATAGATCAGCTGATGAACAAATCCTCCCTGAGTTCAATAGGCAGAACCTTACATTCAACAAATCTCTGCTTTGCTTCTCATGCCAGTGAGTTCATTATACTTGGACAGCATTTGGAAAATAATATGTTCTGTTGTTCTGATTCAGATGGAGACTAAATGCAGAGATATCAACTGAATTAGCCTGGTTTTACAGCAGTGTAACTATTAGCTGAATCTGGCTTCATGTTTCTAGATATTTTAGTATTTTATGAATATAATAGATATGGCAGTCTGCTATACTTCAGCTGCTATACAGGTTTTTTTTGTTAGAGTCTCAATGACCTCTTCTTTAAATGAGTCCACTGATTGATTTGTATTCCACAGAGTGCTCATTTCAGCTGCCATTAGAGCACAAAATCCCATGAACATAAAAAATTACACTAAAAATTGGCAATTTCAAGCTTTCATCAGAAGGTCTTTTTCACAGGTTGAAGTCAGTCAAGCACTAAGTAATTAAGACAATTTACTGTAGCATGACTATGTATTTCACCATATATTCCTACAAGAAACTCCATGGGAGACACCTACACTAGAACATTCTTATGAAGATTTCTTTTGCTTTTGTACTGTTTCAGAGATGGAATTGCAGAGAACATGGCACTTTACTCTCCAGCCTGAGCATCCCAAAAGAGCTTTACACAGCTAGTCCTTCTGCAATTGTGTTAACACCTTTGCAGTAACAGAACATCACCAGTATCAGTTAGAATCGGTAGTCCTGCTTAACAGAAGTCACTTCAGACCAGGGTTGTGTTAACCACTCTTGGAACCTCGAGACGATACAGGAAGCTTTCTTCAGTACTGGGTTTATGTTGTTCACCACTACCAGCCCTCACTGCTCACAACTGCCTGGACTGTTGCAGGATGCTTTTTCACAGATACTGCATTCTTTTTATGTGCTGACAAAGAGGATTAGATGAGGCCACAGTTTCATTTCCTTTCAGTGACCAGAAAAAAAGAGAAGAAACCTAGAGAATACACTAAACATTGTATTAGCCACCACTGTAGGCTGTAAAGACTACAGACATTCCAGAGCTATGTTCATTAGTAATTAGCACAAAGCAGATGGGAAATCATGCTGTCTCCCCAGGAAGTTAATGCAAACTAGTACAGTATTTATATGTTGTTGAGACTACCCTGTTAAAATGTGTTTTAAATAAATAGCAGAACTGAAATTTTCTTGACATTTCAGATAAAAATAGGTAAAACCAAATATTGAATTGGAAATTAGCTTCAAGTTTATGCTGAAAAGAGATCAAGACTTCTCTATATTCATAAAAGATCCTTCTTGGGTTTAAATCCTATTTAATTTTTACAATGTGTTTTTAAAGGTATCTATTTTAAATCTAGGCTTGCCACATCTTAAGAGAACTAAATCTGCTATTGCTCACTACAGGCCTTGAATATGTTTAATGAAAGATTCATTCCCAACTTGACTGATACTGTGCTACCATATATATTACAGAATGTTGAGTACTTTTCTTTTTCAAAAAATTTGATGTTTGGAGAATTGCAACTAATTCTAAAGGCTAAGGAATTTGGGCTATTTTGGAAAGTTGTTTTGAGGTAACCCCACAAAGTCAAACAAGGAACTCCCTTCTTTTTGTACCAACAGGATTTCTCTCTACCATATCACTCCTACAATAAGTGTGGAGAAATATGTTCTCTGTTTAGGTGGGCCCAGAAATTTTGGGGATGAGTGGTAGATTAATACATTAGTACATTCCCTTCTGGGAAAAGAACAATCAGCAAAGACAGTCTTATGTGAGAATAACTTAAATGAGTATTTCTGATACTAAGTCTAGCACACATGACTGTCAGCCTGTCAGGACTGTGAGAAATGCCCAATAATGAGATGAATTGGAAGAGGAAGTGAAATATTTGATTTTTTGTAAGCTTTGGAATATAAGGTATCCTCAAATTTCATCCTCACTGGGGGAAAAAAAAAGAAAAAAAAAGGAAAACAAGAAAGACTACACAGGACTGTGTTGGATAAAACCTTTGTTGTTTTGATATAAGCAACTTTTAGCAAAATGAGTTATGGTTTATGGACTAAGAATCTTTACACACACATGCAAATAGACAGTGAACTTCCTACCTGATATAATAATCATGTCTATTGTCAGACCACAATAGACTGGAATACAATTTCATGAACTGATTATTGTACACAATTATTTCTGTTTTATAGATTATTTCAAAGAGAATGATCAGAGTGACCCTGAACCCTCAGGAGATACCACCAGGTACTATCAATCTACTAAGAAACATTTTGAGGAGAAGAAAAGTGGGTCATCATCTTTTGTATCCTCCATTGAAGACGAGCAAAAGCCCCTGTTCTCTGGGATAGCTGACTACCCATCTGTAACAGAGAAAACCACAGAGATGGACTTTGAAGAAATGGATCATGACACAGAAGAAATTCTTATTGCCAAAAGAAGCAACTCTTGCAAAGGTAATCCAGCTGTTGCTATTTTATAAAATTTGAGCAGACATCTCTTTAGTCTGATTAATCAAACTCATTTTCAGAATGATTCTATCCATTCTTTACATAATACTTTTGTGTTTCCTAAAAGCTTAAGAAAAATATTTTAGATCAAAAATTATTATTTCTCAAGAGGATTAATGTAATTTAATTCAGTGTCTGTGGGACTGGACCACAGAACCTCCAAAATGTCATTCTATGTTTTGTTAATAAATTGTCTTGTAACTGAATGACTTTAGAAAAGTAATTTAAAAAAAAAAATCTTAAAAATCGTCCACTGGTACTGGACTTCACTGAGTGCCCATGGATGAAAACTGCACACAAAACAGTAAAGAATCTCTCAAAGAGTGTTTAATGTGCCAAGATTGGATGACAGCAAAAAATTCTAAAGAGGTAGATAAAATTAGTGATTGTTGCTCATGCACAAAAAACAAAGTTTTCAGGTAACTACTTTCATGCACTGCCTTGACAAGGCACAACAAAAATTAAATAAAAAAGAATGCTATTCTATTTCGCTGCTGTGTTGGTTAGACTGCCATTACATCACACAGAACAAATCCTGGCTTCCATAAGTAACCCACAAGAATAAAGATTTGAGCATTTGTGTATGACAAATGATCAGAAACTATTAAGCAATCTTAGATCCTTTTACATAGAGTTAAATCACATAATTAAAATTACATGAAATATACTAAAATATTAATTTTCTCAGCAATTCGAAAGGAAATTAATGAAAACCTCTGGGTTGATATGCAATTTAAATATTGCTGCAAGTTCATATGTATATTTTTCAGTCTGAAGAGAACAATTACATATTTATTGTTTAATGCTGCTTCCCCTTACAGTTTCCATTGAGGCAATTTAACCATTTAACCGCAATTCAATAAACTTTAGACTTTTGGGCTATCATTTTAAATAAACCTAATGATTAATCCTACCAAACAAGGATTTTTTTTTTTACATCTCAGAGGTATGAATATGTGAAGTCTGGTGTCCTCAAGTTAAGGCTTTATAAATCTGCACCACATAAACTTGTTGCACACATACTGCAATTGGAAAGCTTACCCTGCCCCTACCAATACCCAGAAATGTGTCCTTGCAGCTATAGCAACACTTTCCACGGCAACCTATTTCAGATTTTATTTAAGCTAAATTTAGCATATCTAAAGGTTATATATTTTGATTAAGATCACATTCTTTTTTCCATTTTGTAATTTAGCATTTCTAGTAATGTGTATGACAGGTAATGACCTTCCTTGAAACTTTCATAGAAAGTTCAAGGTCAATAAGATTAGGTTTGACTGATATTTGTTTTAAACTGAATTCTCATTCCTGCTATTAATTGGAAATTGATTATAACTTACCATAAGAGTAGTTACAAACATAATGAAATAGTGAAATAGACTCTGCTTCTATGTGTCCTCATATATTATGGTACCTTATAAATCTTGGATACAAATGCACTTGTATAAAGCTACTCCATTACCACTGTGACTGATACATATTTAATTACCTTTTGTTTTGTTTTAAGCTTTGGTCATTACTTCAATGAATGGAAAGACTATTAATAATGTATTGTATAATGTGGGCAAAACCAGTATAAACATCTCTCTCATAATCCTAAAATGAAACTTTTAACTTCAAAACATATGGTTCTTTTGTGAAGACCTGATAATATTTCTGTAGCTGTTAGCTATACGTTAAGGGAAAATGCTCTTTTTACTTGGTCATTATTTGGGGTATAAGATTGATTCTTGAATTGTTCAGGTGGACCTAGTCATACATTTATTGATTTAGTTCTCAATCCCTGGAAGGCCATGGCTGGTTACAAAGTTGCCACAGCTGCTGGGCTTTTCTGGGGTTACTTACCTCTCTGGAAGTACCTGTGAAGAAATTTAGATCAGTAAAATACCATATTTTATGGTGTATTAACTTATAGTGTGTGACCTTATTTTGTAATTTCAGTGCCAATTCATTTGCTTTGTCACAAATTAAATGTCTATTATAATAGTCTCTAAATACATATTCTGGGACAAAAACCAGCTGTGATTTCCCTGGGATAATCCATGGCATTGAAAATATGTGATTTTATTGAACAATTTTTTTTTTTGTGAAAAAGAACCAACATCTTGATTTTTACCAGACATGATAAGCAGTGAAATCCTGCTGAAATTCACTGCTTTTAAGTCCACCAGAATTACCACATCCACTGCACCTAAATCCACAGTTTGAAATTTTACCCCTGAATTTGTCATAGTCTGCTCTATTCAGTTTGCTGAGAGCTTTCCAACTTTTTCTTGGACACTGCAAATTGTGCCATGTGTGCCTCCTAAAACCAAATTACATGCTTCTGTGACACCTTTATCTCTCTCCTTCTGTTGGCTTAAGTGGCTGAGAAGATGAACAGGTTCTGTGTAGCTAAGATGAAATCTCTTTCCTCTTCATTCTGCCCAGCACATAAAATCAGTTATAGGTCATGTCACATGAAATTCAAACACTCTCTACAGTTTCAGAAAAAAACCTTCTACCACCTGCTAACCAAAGATCAGATAATACAACAACCATCTTTCTCCAATTAAAAAAAAAAAAAAAGGTGAAAAAATAAAAAAGGAAGAATTCCTCTTCCCCTTGGAGTCATGTAGTGAGAGCTCCCCTTCCTGGTTAAATCTACTTGAAATACTAAATCTAAGCAGGCACTTTTTTTTTCTTTTCTTTTTTCATTTCTCTTTACTTAGAGCAACACTGCTCAAAGACATGCTTGAAAAGGATTAGCTATTAGCATTTGGACAAAGCTCTTACATGTCACCCACACTGGTTTTTTCTCTTTTCTTTGAAACATGGGTCTGGCTGCTATGGTTGCTTAGAAAAAAATTCACAAGTGTGAAGTGAATGTAACCTAGGCTGAGTTATCAGCATGCGGTGCCAAGAGAAGTGTTGGGAGAAGCTCTGAACAAACCACTCAGGGACTGATGTGGGATTCAAATTCAACTGCTGCTGATGCTTTATAAGCAGTCAAGGAGTTTGTCCAGCTGTAAGCTGAGGCAGCAGCCTGGGCACAGTAAGAACTTCAGTTAATGTTGTATAACTTCATATAGTTAAATAACTACAAATACAATTCTAATGGGAGTTGTACTGAGCAGGTGTTAAGCAGCCTTTTTATCACAGCAGAGAATAATGAGTGGTACTGAGCAATTTTTGACTGTTTGCATGACAGATTCACTCAAAGCAAACAAGGGCTGAGGGTAGCAGGTAGAACTGTAGAAAAAGCACTGTTCAACCTAAGTATGTCACCTGTAGGCTCTGCAAAGCTGACGGCAAGAGCTTCCTTCTATATCTGATAAGTGCAACTAGTACATCCCATGGTAAATGATGTGTAATCTTTCACCATCCTAGTGAACAGGAGAAATGGCATAGAGCCAAGAATGTAAAGTAATTAATAAATCCCCAGAGATATAAATCCAGCAAACTGAAAGAGAAAGGAGAAATAGCTCAAACCAGAAGTCCAAGCAAAAGGAAAGAGCGTCCCTGAGTTCTTTTTGGTGCTAATTTGCAGTATCTGATCACAGGTGATCCAAGAACTGGGAGGGTCAAGAGGGATGGAATTTGAGCACAGCATATACAGGGTGAGACCTGGAATACTCATCATCTTTTTTTTTTTACAAGGGGCTGGAGATAAAATATAAATGGCTCATACAAAGAGTGTTTTTAAATACTTCATATATTGTGTATAATATATACAAGGCTTAGAAAGGTAACTAAATTCAGAAAGATAGCTGAAACTATAAGTAAAAACCTTATAATGCAACTGGGATTTTTTAACTTGAAATAAATTTATTTTCTCTATCTTAATCCAAAATTTTATCTGTAGTTCAAACAGGAAAAAAAAAAACAAAGAAAAAATATTTACAAAAAGCTTCATTTAATAATAAAGTGATCTCTGACTGATCCAGCAATGCTGAATATTTCACTCTTTTAGGAGTCCTAAATTATAATAAACAGTACCTTTTTGCAAGCAATATGAGCTGCATTAATCGCCCCTGGCTCGGAGGAAACATATTACACTTCACCAACCATGTTAAGACAAGTAGTGCTACAGTTCTTGGTAAGAAACACAGAGCTGAGGCCTGGCCCCTTTCTCTAGAGGAAGCATTCCAAGGCACTACAACACATGCCCAGAGCTGTAAATGCAATTAAGCAGGTCCTTTTATATCAAAAAGCTAAACAGTATATAGACCTCAATAGCATATTGAAGAGAAGAGGTTGTAGTCAGACCACTGAAACACACAATCAAAGACATTCTTGTACATTACTTAATGCATTTAGGTTAGAACAAATATTTCCAATTTCGGTGAATAACAAATTGCTAAAAAAAATTACTTGAGAAAATTGCAGATTCATTGATAAAGTAATAGAAATAAAAGAAGCTGCTTGTTTATCTACAGCTTCAAAATGTTAGCATGGATGTGACCACTTTTATCTTTCCTTAAATAGTAGTAAGGAACAAAGAGAGTTGTTCAGACAGTGTTCCAATGCATCAATTTGACTTTCAAGGTTTTGAGAAACAGGAGTAAGTGAGTGCTTGAGAGATGCCAAAGCCTCTCTAACAATATGTTTATAAACCTATACTTTTATATGTTTTGTTTTTTATCAGATATCACCGATAAAAGAAACTGGGAGCAGGATGACATCCAGGAGTATCAGGACTCCCCAGTTCAACCAGCATTACCCCACGTTACATGGGGGATCTGTGAAACTGAAAGTGATTTTATATATGGGGAAGTGGAGAATCGATTAGATTTACTTCAAGAACAACTCAACAGGTACAAACACAGATAGAACCAGAAAAAAGATATGTGTGAAAGAGTAAATAATACAACTAATATGGATGATACCACAGGAGGAATAAGTTTGTGCAGGAAGTTTCCAAAGAATTCAGATCCTCGGAAGCTCAAAAATACAAAAATATGCCTGATGGGAATATCACTTTGTTTTCTATAGGTGTTCTGAGGGGCCCAGATATCACCTAAGTTAAGCTTTCAAGATTCTTGGAAAAACTGATCCTGGGAAATCTGGGTACACAACTTTTAATTGATTGCCAGAATATTCATGTTTCTTACCTCTAGGTATCCACATTAGCTACTCTGAATTGCCTTGCAGGGGAATTTTTTTCCTCAATAGACTGTTTAGATCATCTGTTTTTTAACCAAGAAGCTGTACTGAGGCACATAAAACTAGTAAATTTAAATCTCACGTCATCCAGAACATTAAACAGATATTTTACAAAAAAAGCCTAAATTCTTGCAATTTCTAATTGCAGTAAAGTCAAGTAACCTAAGCTTTAAATGTCACATGACTAGATGCTTGCAAGTTCCCCATTGAGACTATGCAGTCTTCTGGTTACATTTCATTTCCTGAAATCTTAAACTCTTGAAACTAAAGTTATATCTCAAATTTACCCATAGTTTTATCAAATTCTCATGCAAGTTCAGGTATTTTCTTCCATAAGAAAACATCATTGTTGCTAATGGACTAGGAACTAAACTGTTACATATTTTATTAAGTCATTTTGTTCTTATCCCTTCTCATGTTTTTAAAGCTTTCCATGCTTTCAAGATTTTGAGCCTCGCTGGTCTATGACTATAACAAACATTATTCCTTCCTGCCTATGTCAGATCTGACCTGCTGGACTAAAAAAGCATGGGTACTTCTCCCTGAACTTTTCCATACCAAGTTAGAGGCTTAGCATAACATTCAATTATTAATAGACATAGAGAGCTGGAAAGCCGCTGTACAGCAAATATGTCCCTAGAGCTGTCTCTATTTCTCTTATTTAAAAAATTGGAATTTCATGGAAACTATGGGCCAAGCATCTAAGGTTCTCCTGTTTGTTTGGGTGGCATGACATGGATTTGTTACAAATTTTGGAGAATGGAAAGCAAAGCTTTATATGTAATGATAATTATTAAAGTCTACCAGAGGTACTCTTTGAATTGAAGTATCAAGAAACTTCCATTAAGCCCTAAAAAAAAGTGAGAAGAGAGCATTTTTAGAGTTAATTCACAGTCAAAGACAATCATGGATGCACATCCTCCAATGCCATCTTTTATTTGCTAAAATATTAAGGCCCAGGTTCAGATAGAAGCTCTCTGCATGGTTGCAAGCTGCTGCTGTAGTATTTCCCCCTGTGGCATCAGCACCATGCTTGTCTGAGAACAGCACATTTGCAATTAGCAAAGAATCCCAGGGAACTGAACAAGAGGGCGAGCAGAGCACAACTGACTCCAATGTTAGGCTTGTACTGAGCCTTTTTTTCTGGGAGATGATGCCACAAAACCAGTTCCTCCTGATAAAGGAAGAAATAGCATCCTAAATACCCTTTGGGCACACCTTTCAGATTAATTTCACAGATGCTTTTATAAATAAATTACACAGGCAATAGAGAACTCCAACATGACAAAAAATTACCATCAGTGAAGTACCTGGTAAAAGCAAAAATCTGACAGCACAGGATCAATGCTGCTGCTGCAGGGAGGCCAAGTAGCAACATTTACAACATTGAAGGCTGCTGACAAAGATTTGTTTACTCTATCAGAAGCTGAGTTGTAGTACAGAAGGCTGTATATCTGCATTACAGTCTGTGACTGCTGCAGCCTTCCAGCAGCTGAGGAGGCACAATAGGCATTACCTATTCCTGAGTTTGTCACAGATCTTGGCAAGACCATTTGACAATCATTTCAGTGCTACGGAACTTTAAGTATGAACAACACAAGCAGCTCAAGTGTTTCAGAAGTCCTATACAAACTTGTGAAAAGGAAAAAAATTATTAAAAAGCTACAAAATTTGAACATCAGAAATGCTGACATTAATTCTGGGGCCTGAATAAGTCAGAATAAATTTTCACAGTAAGGAGACTTGGACTCTTGGATTTTTTAATGATGTTGGAAGCGTCTTTCATTTTCTAACTGTGGAAAAACACAAGTGTAGTTTCTGCTTATTTCAGTGCATTATATTAGCAATGGGAATGACAGAATTAATTGTCAGATGCATCAGAAATAATGTCCCATGCTCAGCCAGTACAAATGAATAGATTTATTTCAGTTCATTTCAACCAGATATCCAGCCATGTTGCTTCTTGTTGCAAACATAAGACAGAGTGATTCTTAATGTAGCAAAAACATCGGAGACAAGCATGCATGTATGTTCTGCAAAGGAAAGGGAGAGCCAGAAGCTTTGGAAGGGCTCAGTACTCCCTCTACTGTTCTCTGCTGTTTAAGACATGGTCGTACCACAACAAGCAATAGTTTTATTGGTAAGCTGCAGGTCCTTGTTGAATGTGTCTGTAATCAGTATGTTAAAATATACCTCTTCCTGGCCATGAGTTAATTGATTTCGTGTTACTTCTCTAGGCTTGAATCCCAAATGACTGCTGATATCCAAACCATCCTGCAGCTTCTGCAAAGGCAGTCAGCCCTGATTCCACCTGCCTATAGCATGGTGACTGCAGGAGCAGAGTACCAACAGCCAGCAGTCCGTGCAATACAAAAGCTTCAGCCTGCAGCATCAATTAAAACAGACAGAAGTTTCAGTCCTTCATCTCAGGTAAGTGCATGTCCAATAAGACCAAAAGAGGTTTGCTAGTCTTTTTACCATATGATGGAAGAAATTCATATCAGTCTAGGTGCTTGTTCACTCAGCTTAGAGACATGGCATGTTATTTCCAAACAGGTTTCTGCATGTTCAGGAATCACAAAGCAGTCATGTAGGGTACAATTAGCAAATCCAGTGTTCTTGGCTGTGTAGCTCATATGAATGCTGGGACACACATGGGCACAGTAAGTTTAACACATTCAGAAGGCATCAGTTTATATGCAGAGATTATCAGAGCAGCAAACACATAGCAGTTGGTTTCAGAAGTGTAAACCCACCATGCATGTACCTGCACAAAACACAGACACATATCTCTGTCTGAACAGAAGTATGCCACCCTGTGCAAACATCTAAAGGAGCATTGCACACTTCACACAAATTCTGATTTTAAAAGTGAAGAAGAATTGAGTGCTGAGACTGGAATCTAAATGGTTAGAATGTTCAGAATTATGCAATGCTGGGTTTATGCTCTGAAACAAAACTTCAAACTCAAGAATGTTGAGATCTATACTCTTAGACTGGGTCTCAAGATTCAGTCCTTCAGAAAGAGCTGCTCATATTTGTATCTTGGTGTCATATGAGGAAGTCTGAGGAGATGAAAAGAAACCCAGGTTTCTACAATTAATCAACAGAATTGCATTCAATTACATTAAATCAAATGCAGGACCATACAAAATATTTCAGAACACTGCTTAATTTTCAAAAATGGTTTTCTATTAACCATCTGTATGTGTTAATTTTGAGCAGAGCAAGAGCCTGGAAGAGAACAATTTAATTATTACCATCTTGTTTCTTCTCATCCCTTCCAGTGTCCTGAATTTCTAGATGTTGAAAAGTCGAAACTTAAATCCAAAGAATCCCTCTCAAGTGGAGTGCATCTGAACACAGCTTCAGAAGACAACCTGGCTTCTTTTTTAGACCAAGAACATGACCAGTCTGTAGAGCGTCCCCCACAGCACTGTAAAACTTGTCTCCCACCAATTAGGCACCCTTCCTTGCCAGAATCTTCACTAAGCACTGTAGGAATCTTGAGTCTTCATAGGCATGTTTCTGATCCTGGTCTTCCTGGGAAATAGTACTTTTATACTATTACTTCACATGAAAATGTAAGTGCTTTTAATGGCTGTTTTTCCTTTTTTCTTTTTTTTTTAATTTAAATCCTCTATACTTGACTCAGGGGCTACAAGGAATATACCATTATATGCAAAAGTACTGTATATTTTCCTAAATCTGAAGCTTGTAAGGTAAAGTTGAGCAGTTCTGATGTAAATATATATATATATATACACACACTAATTGTATGTTCCAAATATAAAAACTGCCAGCATTCTCGAGGCACCTTAAATTTTTATTTTTTTTAAATAACATGCATGTTCTGAAATTACAGTTTACGTTGCATGGAGATTACCATTTACTGCTGTCATGGAAATAGTATTTTATTGTGGATATGTCTTGAGAGCAAATAGGAGACCAATAACAATAATTCACATAGAAAAACTCCTACCTGATCAAGCTAAAATTCAAGAAAAATCCTCTTTCAGCTCACTTTTGAAAAGTGATTTATCTTTCTTGTAGTGAGCATTTTATAATAAATCACAATTAGTCTGAATTTAAAAATAAGGTCACTAAGTATTCTGGGCTTGAAACAATTAGGACAGAGAAAACAGCCTCCTTCCAAACCAGTTGAAGGAAGGTAGTATTTTAACAGACAGGAAAACTCTGCAATATGTTGGAAAAGTATCACCATAGGTCACATCCACAAAATTCCATTAATTGAATAATTTGTTTCCACTACATTTTGGTTTGGGGTTTTTGTATTGTTTTTGGGGTTTTTTTAATTACATCGTAGAAGTAAGCTGTCATGAGCAGACAGGTACTCTTCATCTGTCACACAAACAAAATCAAATGCAATAAATCTAATTTCTATATAATACAGAAGACTGTGTCCCTTTTGTTCAATACAAATTACGAATAATCTATTTAATTTAAAAATACTTCACACAGTTTTGGTTTATAATTATTAGGGTAGCTGTTTGCAGTTACCTCTTTTTACTGACTGGCCCCTCCACAAGGATCCCAGATAGGGTGAACACACACATACACCACGCACATGTTCCTGTATGTGTGCATGTATGTATTTTATATATGTACAGAGGTGTGTATGTATGTGTATGTGTATATATATTTATATACACACATACACACGAGTATGTGTATATACCTACACTTACATGTAGGAGTATAGATATAGAGCTATATATATATATATGTATATATGTAAAATCACTTTCAGAAACAATTGTAAACTTTCTTATTACAGAATGAGTAAGTTTAGCTTGTGTCCAAAGCTGACTACATTAGAATAAAATGATTTAAGGTCTGTAGGCTTTAAATACAGTATGTACTGTATGTGCATAATGCTTTGTGAATACTTAGATTTAATTTTATTAAAATATTATTCTGCTTCAAATGTTGTGTTTATTTTAAAATGAAATTACCTTTTTATTACCATTTTTAAATATTTAAAAATGTTCACATGATTTTCTAATCTTACAGCTTTAATGTGAAATTCTTCTAGGAAGAGAACTGGTTTCAGAAAAGCATGTAATCCAGTTAGTGGGGGAGCACTTAAATCTTAACTAAAACCAAACTAAACCCTCTGTTCTAAACCAGTGCTACAGAGAGATGCAATAGTGGTTGTCCACACAGATACATATGTTGTATGTTGGGGTCAGAATGAAGCATGACACTTCCAGTCATACACAGCGAGTAGATAAACCCAAGGTGGGTGAATCTTCCCTCATTTAAAATCAGCGTAAGTGTTGAGCTACTGAGCAAGGCTCTGCTCTACCTTTGTTTTTAATAATACAAAAATTAATTAACTGAATACTTTTGTAAGTGAAAAGATAAACCAACCCTTCCCAAACAAGATCAAATTTTCTTCTGCCTCATGCTACTGTTAATTGTTGAAAGGTCCAAATGCTGCAACAGGCTGACTACTCTTACTTCCACCAGAACAACAGGAGGTCTGCACTGCTCAGTGCCTTGCAGGATCAGATCCTAGGAACCATTCAGAATCTCTGCCTGCATATATCCATTGATGCAGGAGTGCTGAATAACAAATGGCTTCTGCTTTTTGGTTGGTTGGTTGGTTGGTTTTTTTAAATAGCAAGTGTCTATCTGCTCTATCTCAGTCTGGTCACTATTACTAATGTCTGTTACAAGGAACAGGTTAGTACATTTTCTAAAAAAGTATTTGTGCTTATGCTACATTCTAAAAAGTCTGGTATAAATTAAAAATAAAATTAATGAAAAAGTATAATGCATGAGCATTGCTTTACAAAATGCCTTTTGTCCAGTTTCATCACTTGTTGTCTCATATTATTGCAAAGAAACTGAGCAAAACAGGTGGACTGGGAAAGGAGCATTGGGGAAGAAGAAGAGCAACAACTGCAGTTAATTCAAATGATAGGAAAGTTCCACTCCTTACTCCTTTTCTTGGCTCAAAGAGGTTTTGTTCCTTCCCTTCTCTTTGTATCAAGAAATAAAATCTCAAGTGGAGGAAACTAAGGGAGACTTTATAATGTTATGGAGACATCTGCCAAGGAATGCAGAAACAAAAGATGAAGGTTTGGTGGCAATACTCTAACTGCCCCTTCTCTGCCAAAGACAGATCTGCCTTCTCAGGTACCTTCTTTTTGAGGTTCAATGAAGTACATGAAGACCCACTACTTCTAGGGGTTTTATTCCAGAAGTAGTTACAAACCACTGTTAATTTTCTAAACAGCAAAAATTGCCCCTCTTATTTTGGTTTTGTTAGTGTTTTGGGGTTTTTGTTTGGGGCTTGGGAGGGGGGCATGTTTGCAATATCAGCATAGCAGAAGGCACTATTCCTCCCACGACAGTTGTACATAACACCACACCTGCAGATTAGCATCCCTGATGTTTCTATCCGATTCTGTTAAATATTCTTACACTGTGAACACATGTCTACACTGCACGGTGTGGTGCTGTGGCTTGCAGTGCAGTGTTGTGCTTTGTGGTGCTCAGCTATCATCTGCGCAGCCTCACACTAGCTGGAGTTGCCTTTTTTTTATTCATCTCTAGGAGTTTCAAGTGTCCTTTTAACATCTGCAAACTCTTAGAAACAGTAAAGGATTGGTGTGGAACAAATACACAGCATGATTTACCACCACTACATATACAACAAAACAAATACACAAACAACTGATCTGCACACACTTGAACCGAAGTAAGTCCTGCAGGCTCCTGAAACCAAGCAAGGAAGGCTTATGTGCCCTCCAGATAATGTGCTGAAGGCAGAAGAAGTACTGAAGGAAAAAATGACATGATACTTTCTTCAGAAGTCTTTCAAAGGAAATTTGCATAAAGGAGACATAAAAAAGTAATGACAAAGTAAGAGTGAAGCCTGAGTTAAGCAGAAAGGCAATGAAATTAAAATAAAAACAAATGAAGTTCCTCTTAAAAAGAAACCTCCAGCTGAAGGAAGCTCCTCTGAGAGCAGAATGCTGCAGCACATCTGAACAGGACAAGCAGCTGAGGGCAGAATTTGAATTATGGAAAATTTTAAACTGGGAAAGGATCTCTGGAAATAGCTGGCTTCCTTTTAAAAGCAAGGCATTAAATCAAGGACGCTGTCATGCCAAGTGTTGAATATTTCTATTGAGGAAATTCTCACTACTTCCCTGGGCAATATATTCCAATGTCTAATGGTTTCTAGACTGGATAATGATTTTTTCTTACACTTGGACATAGTTTCCCCTGAAGAAATGTGTTCCAGTTGTCCCTTGTCCTGTGAACCCAACTGGAGAGGGATCCAACTCTTAGGAGCTGGAAAACTCTTGTTATCCCAAAACAGGTTCTTTCACCCAGTGTACAAGAGGCTGATCCACACACACAGAGTCAAGGTATTTGATTTATTTATAGTTCTGCACAGAGAGGGGTGCTGATCTGTGCAAATCCACAGAGACAGCACCATGACTTTCAACATTTTTTATACACTTTAGCAAACAAAGGCATTAATGTTCATTGGCTACGAGTTACATATTTATTAATTAGTACTCTATTTTCTATTGGTTAAATGATTCCCTCACTTCTTATGTTAATTAGTCCACATGCTCAGTCTTTCTCTTCATTTTAGTCAACGTGTTTCTTGAATCGGTAGGCACAATCTACTCCTGCTGGAATTACCTTCTACCCAGTCAGAGTCGATTTCAGCACAGTGGCTGAGTTGGCTTTATTAGTTTCTTCCTTACCTTGGGAGTTCTGTCAGATGTCCTTGAGGCCCATCAATTCTGTATTCTTTGTGTCTGCTATCAGTGGTGCATCTTTCTCTCCAAGTTTTATTAATCTTCCCCTAGGACTGAGATCATTGAAACATGTCAAGCTCTAAAACCTTAACAAGGCAATTCTACCACTAAGTAATTTATCTTTCTAACACTGGACATCACTGTGGTTGGATCTCCCCTGAGCCTTCTTTTCTCCAGGCTTTATAGATCTGGTTCCTTCAAACATGTGCCAGGCTCTCTGTTGGCTCTCTGAACCCTCTCTGACTTTTCAGTCTATCTCTTGAAGTGTACAGGACCAAAACTGAAAACAACAATCCAGGTGCTCTCTATTTGTCATTTTACCTTACCTCAAATCACGCTGAGGTTCCCCAAAACCTCACGACGGAAACCAAGACTCTTCTAAACCTCAGCGACCTCTCCCATTAGGGTGACACCACAACTCAGGGAGAGACGTCCCGACAGTCTCAGACACAGCCTAAGCGCCTCCTTGCTCTCGGTGCGTGCCTGGGAAGCCGCCAGTACCCAAAACACGCTGCGACCGGCCCGAGAAACTCGTGAGCTGGAAAGACACGTTTCTGTTTATGGTTCAGTTGTTAAACTCACGGTTACTGTTAAAGGTTTCGTTTTAAACACTGAGGAATGGCACTGAGTGGTGCTCTTCCTTCCAGGCGCGGTGCCCCCGCCCCCGGTGCCGCACACACCACCCTGGTAAACGAAACCAAAAGCGGTGCTGGAATAAAGTGGGGCCGGCGCAGACGTGAAGGAGGACGGGGCACCCGCAGTTGGCAAGGCCGAGCCCAAGTCCGAGTCCGAGTCCGAGTCCGAGTCCGAGCCCGAGCCCGAGCCCGAGCCCGAGCCCGAACCCGA